>JAQFVV010000056.1:1058230-1262878 GCA_028023455.1 Epiperipatus broadwayi | reverse complement strand
TATATATAATAAAATAAATAAAGATATAATAAAAGACATGTCTTTTATTATATCTTTATTTAAGTGAATTTAAAAAGAATGTGAAAGTATGGAGGTGTATATTATATCTATAACATATTACATATGGAAAAGAGAAAGGTGAATAATTCGGTGTGTGTAAAATATATAAAAAATCACATATTAATCTTTAACTGAGGTTTAAAGTTTATATCTGTGCTAGAGATAATCTCTAGTTTCAATAATGATAATCATTATTGTATTTATCTGAAATGAATGGCTTCAAAGCTGTGAGTGGGGGAAGTTTGACAATGGTAAATGAAAATGTAACAAGTTTATAATAATTTATCTTGTAACTTTATGATTTAATTAGTGAAAAATAAAAATAATTTATTGTCAATATATTTTTAATAAAATTCTATAAATGATTACAAAAATTTTAAAATAAATTTAAAACATTGCACTTGTAAGATGTAATATGTTGGACTATTTCCCTCATTTATGAGTGAATGTTGAATGTATAAAAAATTTTAAACTTTATTTAAACTTTCCAAATACAAACAACTTGTTAGTAATAACACACAAATAGACAACTAACCTGTATTGTCTATTTGTGTGTTATTACTAACAAGTTGTTTGTATTTTGAAAGTTTAAAATTTTCTATACATTCAACATTCACTCAAATGATGGAAATAGTCCAACATATCACATCTTATAATATACCATCATTACAAACCTTCAGACAAATATTGCACTTGTAAAGTGATAGAAAAGAATTAGAAAATTAAAAAAAAATTACAAATTTTACATACAATTCTTAATTATTATTTCAATCTCAACTTCAATTTTTTTTAAAAAAAAAAACTATTTAAGTTTTATTTTGTATTTTACATTTTATTGAAATGAAATCCTCAATGATTTCAATAATGTATTTCATAAGATGTTTCCATATAGTTTTACTCACCATGATTTGAATCAATATATTAATGGATTAGTTCAGCAGAAAAGTGGTCAGAATGCTAAGAGTTTTTGAATATATACCTCACAAAAAAAAAAAATCCGCAGTTGACAATAAATAAAAAAAAGACTAAGTCATCTGACTTTAGACAAACACAAAAGATTATATTTTTATTAATGATGATCACACTTTAAAACTTCATGACATTACCATTGAAGAATTAAAACTGAAAATGTTTTCAAGATATTAAAAAAACACTAAATACCTTATATCTTTTCATTTTATATTGAAAAAAACATGACATGTCTTTTTTCTTACACTTAATATATGCTTTCAATATTAGTTTTCTTCATTCCATTTCCGAGCCATCTAATATAAAATTAATTAATCAATGGACATTAGTCAGTAATATTACATCTATATCCATAGATTAGTCTGCCTTTACCAATTCTGGCTTTAGATTGAAAGACTCATAAAAGCTGCAAACCAAAAAACTAATAAAAGAATGGATAGACTAACATTATGATCTACATGTTAATACATTATTAAGCTTAGAATGAATTACCCTGGAGAAGACTAATGAAACCTCTTACAGAAAATTTTTTTTTCATTTTATATATCATTCAACAAAAGTTCTCCAGCTTTACAAAATCATTTCTCACCCTCCAGTTTTGTAAATCCAAATTATGTTTAGTATATATAAAAACATAATTGTTTTTAAGATCTTTGGTAAATGTAATAATAAATATTTTATAATCATATTTTACTACTTGAAGTTTTTCCTCCAATAAGAATGGAACCGCTGAAAGAAAAATAATTCCACCTTTGTGAAACTACATTTCTTATGAAAATTGTTTTATTCCATTAAACATTATATTAAAGTTGTTTTTTGTTTATTATTCAGTATGATCCTGCATAATGTATACTTCATATAATATACAATTTATACAGCGTGTGCCTTTAAGAGTTGAATAAATGCAGCAAACATGTTTTGTTAGACTGAGTTAAAAATGTAATTACCTAATTCAAATTACTTGTTTCAATTTTCTAAGCCCTCTGATCTCTGTCTTATATAATGCCTGAGATATTAAATTTACATTCTTAATGATATGCATCTTAATTAAATTTAAAGATGAAATATATATAAATCACAATATTAGAATGCATTAACTTAATACTTTTTTTTTTCATGGGCCCTTTATAAACAAATGCATTTTAAATTAATAATGTTAAACATTCAACATAACTAAATCAAAATTTAAACTGTGTAATTAATTTTTATTATAAATGACTTTCAATTTAAATAATGTTTGGTGGAAAACAAAAATATTTTTTAGCTTAATTATTATTAAAAACATATTTAGAAATAACAAAAATATTATACTAAAACAATGGAATTATTTTGAGAAATTAAAAAAAAGGGGCTTTTATACTTTACTAGTGTAAAATAAGTATTTCCTGCTATAAAGCTGATAATAATTAAATCACCAAATGTCATTGTGTGACTTAACCCACATGTGCCCAAAATATTTCAAAATTCATTCTACCACAGTCATTTGATATAATTTTTCATATTGTGTACAGAGTTTTGTTACCTATTTAATTTTCTTACAGCCAGGAAAGTGTAATTAACATAAATGATATAAAAGAAATACTTTCCAAGCTAAAGAATAATAAAACTATCAGATATCTAACTGCTGAATATGGACTATTTTTTAAAAAATAACAATTGATAAATTATGAAGAAAATTTCCACATTAGTTCATTTCATAAAATCATAGAATAGATAAAAAATTGTACAAAGTGGATAACAAAAGCAAAGGACAATGATAGTGTCAATGTAACATTTTACAAGCTTTTAAAAATTTTAGATCAACTTTACAGATGTAGTATAGTGTGTAAAAGTTATAGACCTAGTTTGATTTTGTATTATATTCTCCCTAATTAAATGGTTGTGTTAAATAGTGCCTTCAATCTAGACTGTGGGTTTGGAATGGATTACCCTCAAATACATACATTTCAATATAAGATCAAATGAATAGAACATTTAAAAGTGTGTTTCTGGATCCAATTATATTTGTCACATGGGTATCCACTGTATTTATATATCTAGTTTTCTCTTTTAACAATTTTCCATCTACCTTTGTTCATGCTACAATTAATATGTTTTCTATTAACCACAGTTAATCAACATTGAAGAATTTCCTTTTAATATCATCCTTCAATTTATTAATAATCTCTTTCTTGATTAGTTTTTTTTTTTTAAAAAAAAAATAATGCCAATAAATTGTGATCTGAACATCTACATAATCAGCAGGATATACACATTCACTTTTAATATTGTCTGCAAATCTGCTTTTAAACAAAGATGTACATGATCAAATTAAATAATATTATTATAATGAGAACTTTGAAATAAATAAACTCTTCAACAGTTTAAGTTGAAATAACTAAAATAGAAAATACCTATAATAGAAAATAATTATTAATTTTGATAATGCACAATATATATATATTGTAACGGTCAGAAAACGTATGACTCGTAAACATAGTGCAGAATTCGACCACCATACAGAACAGCAGCACCATCGAGTAGCGAAGCCACCCGTGGTACTGAGTTCGAACATAGTTTATCGGTTCCACAATACAATCCACGAAACAATGCATCTGATGCGACATTAGTAAATATTTCCTTAGGCACGGTGGTCAGGGATATGCAAGAGACTCATGATTTTCTCGAGTTAGCCAATAACTAAACTAATATTAATTAAACACTCATATTTACATAATCGAGGAAATATTATATAGAATGGGTATCGAATAAATGAAACGTAACTGCAGACGTATAGTTTAAAATTATTTATTAATACATTTTAATAACACAATCTAATAATATTTTATGGACTAACAGCTTCAGTAGCGGGATTTGCGACATGAATATATTTTAAAGAGTACATTTATTTATTTAGACATTATTTATATTGAGGATTTCAGTAGCGGTATTTCCGATACTGTAATGTTTACAAAAGGAATACATTTATTTGAAAGCGTAATCTAGCTACCTAAAATTCTCGAGTAAGTATTTCTAATGCATGCCTGGAGGGATTTATACCTTTGCAATGCAAGAGTCTAAAGTATGGGTTATAAGAGTAATGGCAGACATATATTTATTTAATTAAAATACTTATTTATAACTAAGGGCCAACATTTATTTGAGAGTGAATTACGAAGATAATGCAGAGGTGGAGTGATATATAGAATAATAAAACGAAGTAAAGGAACACGTGGTACGCTTTAGAAAGGCGATATGGAATGGCAGTATATCGAAACT
The DNA here is from genome assembly GCA_028023455.1 of Epiperipatus broadwayi. Classification (NCBI taxonomy): domain Eukaryota; kingdom Metazoa; phylum Onychophora; class Udeonychophora; order Euonychophora; family Peripatidae; genus Epiperipatus; species Epiperipatus broadwayi. The sequence goes on along the minus strand of JAQFVV010000056.1, from coordinate 1,258,591 downwards.
GCAATGCCGCGAATGGGTTTATAAGAATGTCAGGCTGGTCTCTGCCCTGACCCGACAAAGTAAGGTGTCACATAAGCATAACCAGGGACAAGCGGTCCGTGTCGCATTTTTGCCGGCTGGCTGCATGACGTTGTCAAATCCTATGGGAGCACCCATTATGCCCGCTTGTGTAGGACGACTGGGGTTAATTTCAACCCTGAAGAATCCGGAAATTTCATGGCGGAATGGGTCATCGTGTCTCTAAAACGTAACACATGTAGACTGTATAAACGGTTATGATGAGATTTAAGTAGATTTCTGACTTGGCCCTACATTACCAGCATTTACTCAAGAACTCTGGCGACTCTCAAAGAAATGGGATTTTCTAGAATTATTCATGATGATTTAGTAAATACAAAACATATATATAAATTGGGAATTATTCTAACTAATACGTCAGCCATTTGCGAAGTAGTAGACCCCTGCATTACAATAAATGAAGCATTGAATGCGTGTCGATTTATATGAAAGTTAAGTTATTAAAGAAAGTAAATATTAATGAAAATTTGACACGCATTCATTGTTTTAAGCGATCATAGATTTGAATTTTGAAAATTGAAATAATTATGAGCATGCAATAATTAAATAATAACTATAGATAGAAATGTAGATTATAGAAATATGTACCCAAGATAGAATGTGGTAAGCTAGATTAGTAGAGAAATTTACACATTACATTAATTATTCAATTTAGTTATACAAATGGTAGTTTTTACATTTTACAATTTAGATAAGTATTATGAAGAAGAGCTATAGCATATTATTAGAGTACTCTAGAGTTTGAACACAGACAGGTACCTGTTTTATAAGAAGTTTTCTTATTCCATGAGTTTAGCAGCAAAAAGTTCACGAGTGGCAATTCTTTCTTGTATTTAGATATTTCATTTCATTTCACAGCAACAGCAGCTTTTTCATTTATTTCAGGCAGCAGATATTCATGGTGAAATTATGACGGGCAATGGAAAGTTCAGCATCCGATAGGCCGTCTCCCGGTGGAGAATAATCTATGTGCTTTACTCGGTCATACCTTGGCAGGAACAAATTATTTTTATATTTTGGAGACTCTCAGTGATCGAGAGCAAAGCTAAAGTTTAAGTGAATGTCTCCAGCAAGTCTAAGATGGCCTCTTTTCTTATCTTGATCTTTCACATTTTTGTTAAGATATTTTTAGGTTCTATTTAATCTGCCCTGAGGATAATCAATGCATTTAGTTGGTTTTTTTAATTAAAGAAAGCTGCCATTCTATTGTTTACATTTTACATTTACTAATTATTTTTGTGGAATTTTTCTTTAATTAATCTATTATCTATCACTGACCGATGCTTTTAAATTTCAAAAACAAAAAGGGAACATAAGATTATTTTAACTTTTAATTAAATATTACATCAGATATTTTTAGAATTATTATTAAATGAAATTTAAACAAAGCAATAAATACGAACTTTATAATCCAAAATAAATGATTAAAATTATACAAAATTATATAACTAAAAGAAATCTAAATTATATTATTTTATCCCTATTTATTGCCTTTAATTTGAGATCGAAATGTGTGCGTGTTTATGCTGAATTCTACATATATTTATACACTTTTAATATTGTTACACACACAATTCGATATCAAAAAGTTTAAATTTGGGCGGGATAGACCGGTCAGTGAGAGATGACAGAAAAAGGTGAAACTTAAGATTCGAATACGAATCTTACTGTTTCATATATATATATATATTGAACTGGATACTTTATCCGATTCAAGGATTCTATCATGTAAATTAGAAAAAAAGAAAAACCAAGTTTTATATGTGCAATAACAACACACATACTTATTTATTTTGAAATCTTATATTTTTAATTCTAAGTTGATTTTAGTATAAAATATTTTTTTTATGACGCTTGTTTTCTTTTAAAATAATTAAAAGCAAACAAAGTTTAATTAGTGCTCTTATATGTATTTTATTTAAACTAAATAATAATCATTTTTGTAAGATAAAGCCCTGTAAGATATTGTTTTTCTAATTAAGATTGAGCGGGAGATAGAGATTTACCTTGGTTGAAAGTTGCAAAAAAAGATTGCGCGGGAGATAACAAAGGACATAAATAGCTGGGTATTTTATTTTTTTGATTAGAGAGGAGGATTCAAAGAGACTATTCTGTTCATTCAGTTTTTATTGCTCAGCTTATTCAGCTTCTTCTTATTGAGGATCGATCCAGATTTTAGCTGTTATTGAACTGTTGCATTGTGAAAGTGACTAATTTTTTTTTTGATATTGGTGCCACGGGAATCACCAAGTTGAATTTCCGTTGACCGACAATAACTCTATTTGCCGCGATAATAGCAGTCATTCAGATGCCATGCCTGTAATATATGCCACGAAGAATCTCCACAACATGATGGGCTGAGCCTTTCCAAAGATGAACCTCCGGAGCTCCAAATTGTGACTTCAATCATGACCTAACTGTCAAGTCCAGAGTGGATCCCGATAATGCCTCCAGACTTCTGAACCTGTAGTAAATGACATCCGTTGTAGAGGACTCTATAAACCGAACTTTGTGTGAACAACAGAAATTAATATTATCTCGAGGTAACTTACCTTTCCATATCAAAATCAGGGCTAAATCTCTAATTAAGTCTCTCGCAAATCTCAGCTTAATCTTAAAAAGAAATTATGTTTATGATGTGTAATTTATCAATTTAAATATTAATGTATTTTTGTTTATTTTACATTATAATCTTAGTAGCAAGATTTTCAATCTTAAAATGTTGCTTGTTCGAGAGTGTAGGGCGAGTGATATTTTATATGCTTAATAATTTCTCAGTTTTATGATTAACCCTTGTTAAATGCTCAGACCGACCTTAGTAGTTTTCTTTTATTTTTGTTTGTTTGTTTGCTTCGGCGTTAAACTAAATCAAACTTGGCTTTGGCTAGCGATTTCTAGGATATATGATTTATTTATTTTTTTGGTAGAGATTTATTTGCTATAATTCAGATTACGTAGTTCATGTTTCTTTCTTGTGTGAGACTAACCTTGGCTCGTTTCAATGTACTTGTCCATGAGCGTTTTGCAGAATTATGACATTCTTGGTTCCAACATTTCTTTTCTGGACTAAGAAAAGCTCGTCTGCGCTGTCCCGTTATTCTCCACAAACATCTATCTTGCTAAGTCTCTATAGGGAAAAGGGAATTGGTTGGGCGAACCGCTAGCAAGAAGATATAAGCCATTATTGTGTTATAGATAAGAAATGAACTTGTCTGCCTGGGTATTTAACGTAGTTCTGCTCGCATACACTCAATGTTAAGATCTGCTAAGTAAATGTAGATCAAGTTTCATGTTTATTTTGTTATTATGTTTAATAAATTTAAAAAGTTCTTATAAGTATTTTGGCTGACGTTTGTCTCAGTGTTTTCTCAATTGTCTGAACCACATTCATTAGCTTTTGCTCTCCCTGGGTTTAGTCCGGCGCATTCGATTCGCATATCCTGTAACCCCTTAAAAATAAATGTCTAGTTCCAAATTTCGGAGTAGTGGCGCCCTGGCGGTCAGTATATGCGATTCTAAAGCTTTTTTCCGGTATTATATATATATACATATTGTACCACTATTGAACAGTGGTACATGTCTATAATTTTTATTAAAAAATGAAGATAAAAATAAATTACAAGTGGCTTAAAGATTTTTTTTTTAAAACAAAAATTTAAAACATAAAAATACCGCATCATAGTTTTCTCATAGAATAAAACTTGTTAGTAGGAGGGAGGAGAAATGTATAAGAATTAAAGAACAGTTAACACTTTCCCCCCCCCCCCCCCCGCTCTTTTTTTTTTTTTTTTTAAGAAAACAATTTTTTAAAAAGAAAATTAAAAATAATTTATAAAATTGGAGATAAAAATTTATTTTTAAAATTTAATTTTATTTTTTTCTTTTTATATTTTTTTTTTAAGTTTTTTAATAATATCGGAATCAAATTGTGGTTTTTTTAAATAAAAAGTGTCTAAATCTCATTACAAAATTTGTGGAAGAGGGATGGGAGGGAGGAAAAAAAAAAAAAAAATGAAAATTTAATAATAATTAATAAAAAAAAAAAAAAAAAAATAAAATAAGAAAAGGAAAAAAAAAAAAAAATATATACCCCCTCTTTTTCTTCTTTTGTGGGTGGGGGGTTGGTGTGTCGTCGTTTGGAAAAAAAAAAAAGGAAAGGGAAAAAAAAAAAAGAAAGGAAAAAGGGAAAAAAAAAAAAAAAGAAAGAAAAAAAAAAAAAAAAAAAAAAAAAAAAAAAAAAAAAAAGGGGAGGGGAAAACCCGGGGGGGGGGGGGGGGGGGGGGGGGGGGGGGGAAAAAAAAAAAAAAAAAAAAAAAAAAAAAAAAAAATATACAATAATAAAATAAAAGTTTTTTTTCTCTTTGTATACAATGAAAATGCGGTATAAAATAATAAATCTAAAAGAATAAATAAAGTATATAATAAATAAATTGAAATATGTAATAAAATAAATAAATAAAATCTTTCAAGTAGGTATAGATTGTATGTGGTTTATTAGAGTTATGGGGAAGTGTATAGATAAAGTGAGGAAGATATTGTAAGTGTAGTCTGCATGAAAATAGTACCCGTATTGGACTAAATGGGGGAATATTCTCAAAGTGAGGATTAAGAAAGTTCTGGGCCTATCCATTTATTCTTTACATATGTGCGCTGGGAACAACCAGAGTAAGCCGCATATTCTTAGGGGAAAGTCCCCATTCTCTTTAAATAGGCACACTGGGAACAACCAGAGTAAGACACAGATTCGTTCATGGGGAGAATCCTCACATCTCATAAGTATTTCCAATAATGTAAGTTGAATAGGTCAGTCGATGAATCCTGACATTCATAGTGACTCTTTTTTCTACTTTCTAGGATGCAGATCTATTGGACCAAGTCGCGGGCTCATCCAAACACCTGGTGGAATAAACAGCATAGAAAGCTTTGTTTTTTGTATATAAATGTGTAAGTCAGTATGAGTCAGGCAAACCCTGCTTCTGCCTCAGTCAAAATCCCTGGTCACATCAGAAAGATGAATGTTGTCCTCGTGATCTTAACACAGCACTTGATTGTTGGAATCACCATTGACAGTCTGGAAAGAAAAGTGGCTTAAGAAAAGTCACCCTCTGTGCTTTATTGATGTGTATGCAATTTAGAAACTTATTGATAGAAAAAATATTACATAAAAAAAAATCAAATGGTAAAGTCAAAAAAATAAAATGGGTCAAAAGATGCATTTTACTCTCAAACAGAGGGTAATGTAATGTACCAATATTGAACAGCAGTATATGTCTGTAATTTTTATTAAAAAATTGAGATAAAAATAAATTAGAAGTGGTTCAAAGATTTTATTTTTTAAACAAAAATTTAAAACATAAAAATACTGTATGATAGTTTTCTCATAGAATAAAGCTTCTTAGTATAAGGGGGGGGGGGACGTATAAGAATTAAAGATCAGTTAAAACTTTTCTCTCTCTCTCTTTTTAAAGTGATAGCTTTTATAAAGTAAAAGCTAAATAAATATGTAAAATCAGACTGAAAATTAGTCTGTAAAAATAAAATGTAAAATTTTCATTATGTAATTAGTTTATAAGATTTTGATTAATAATAGAATCAAAATCAATAGTTGTATTAATTAAAAAAGAATTGTAAACTATCTTATCGAAACAATGTTTAGATGAATCTGAGCAAAGGATTAAGATAACTAGAAATGGAAAATTAATTAAAGGACAATTCAAGTTAAGATGTAAATTAAAAAATAACGATAAGAGATTGAAACAATAGGAGTAAAAAAAGTATATAAAGCTACTCTCTTTATTGTTCTTTAGTCTGGTTTGTGATATATTCTGGTTTTGTGATATACAGTTGGGCCTGCAATTTGCTATATTGTTCATCTGTTTGGATTATTATTATTCAGTTGGGACAAAATTCAGAATCCAAACAACCAGAGATCCAGATATTCAGAATGCAGTAGTAAGTCGATCACTCACTGCTGTGGTCAACATTAATGGAGAAGGCAAATAAGCCATGGAGGTGTTCAACAGGGTTTCATACCCCAAACCTCCACAAGTCAACTATTCCATTTGGAACAAATACTGGAAACTGATACCAAAATCATAAAATAGATGCCAAAATAGATGCCACCACTATTCTCTCTCTTCCCATTGCTGAGTCACACAATTGAAACAAGCCATCGATTGAGAAAAAAAAAAAGAAAAGCCAACCGGTTGGAAAATACATACAAATGAAAACCTAGGTAAAGATACTTTAAATAACTAAATATATATTTTGATCACTGTCTGTAGACAATTTATATTTAAAGGAATGAACTTTAATTAATGAAGGACTGTCATAATTTAGTCTGAGAAATTACTTTTGTGTTTTTTATATGTAAATTTCAATATTATTGTGTTATATTATATACACGTGTGTTTAAAATAAATGTTAATGTTTGCCTTAATTATTATTTTGTCTATTTTCTCTTTCTCTCTTGTCACTGTGTCACCAGTCAATTATTGTATAAGTTACTTTATGTGTTAAATAAATATGCTGGACCCTGAGACCCAGAGTATGAGCTAGTCATGGGATATTTCAAGTGCTGGATTAAGGGCCTACCATTCAGGCATGTTCATTACTTCGTGTAATTAGCTGGCATTTGAGCTTTATCTCTAAACAAATAAAATGCTTTGGATGGTAGGGGTTTGAATCCTGAAGTCGAGGTGGGCCAAAATGTGATCGTATTATGCTTTGCATAGTTCAGTCTGACTGTAGGTATTGTTGATAGCTCTGTTATCAATGGTATTCTCCCCTCTGCTTGTTGAAAACATAAAATTTAAAATTATGTTAAAAGGGATTAAAACCCAATGAAACAGTTTCTATTAGATGGACCCGGTTCAATATATATTGTAACAGTAGCTGGGTTCAAACCCTGTTACAAGAAAGTGAAAAGCGCATATGCATTACCCTCATATATAAGCATATATTCAAGCAGGTGATAAAGGGTTAAAAGTATATATAGTTATTCATATTGTAACGGAAACCCGGTGATCGAAAGGCTTAAACTTCCCTTTTATATAGATATAATGGGGAATTCTTATAATTCAAGATCCCCCACTTTCCGCTACCGCAAGCAGAGAAAAAATACGGACATAAACGAGTCTATATTCGCACTTGACCGAACCTGTATGCTATACGAGTATAGTCCCAGGTTATATTTCCCGGTCAACCTTCTCCCGACTGCTGTAAGATTTAACAGAGTTACAGCGCTTGGATAATTATAAATTTAATGGGATCAAATACTGCACCACTAGCTTCACATATTAATTAAGTACTCAAATGCGTAATAATTACTCCCAACCCTAAGATTATATTATTTTTTGGAAGTGGCGAAGAAAGAAATGAAACAGATTTTACATAAATAAAAGATATTTAATGCAATAAATTATAAATAAACACTAAATTATTAACACTCAATATAAAAAAACAGATTATGCTATAATACCACAAAAAATAAATAAATGCAATAGAAGATTCTATATATGATTGCAATCTGTGGAAATAACTTATCCCTTTATAGTCATTTCAAATATTCAATAAGTCTAATTAATGTCTATCTCATTATATCTGGGATTGGCAATTGCATTAAATTTAAAAGGTATGTGCACATATGTTAGATAAAAGGTATTATACATAATTATCTAGGCCATTAAGTCTTTGAATAAACTTGGCGTCTTGCTGACCGTCCCGTGGAATTTTTCTACTTCTTTAGTAGGGAACGGTCGCTCTTTGGCTAGATTTGATGATTGGGATTCCTCTGTCTTTACGGCATCAAGGCAAGGCAAATGAACCCTTTGGCAGGCGCTATGTCGGCAGTTGTTACATCAAGACGTGAACCATTACAGCATGGAAGTCTGGATTGACTGGTGATCATGACTGGCCCTTAGCCACACATCCTTGAAGCTTCCATTATGTTATAGTTTGTTTTCATGTTCCCAAATTTAACTTTTCATGTCTGCTTATGTTATAGTTTGTTTTCATGTTCCCAAATTTAACTTTTCATGTCTGCTTTCTATTATATTTCTCTGCTTCTTATCAGAGCAGTGTCTTCACTGAAGTCTTGACCAATACTGTTTTCCAATCAATTAATTAATGTCCTTTATTTTCCAAATTCCTTCCTTATCTTGATCTTCCGCTGTATTTTTATTTCACACCTTTTTACTTTAACATGCTTTCAGCAACTTATACAAAATTACTTATAATTTGATATAATTTTATAATATAATATTTTACATTTCTTTATCAGTCACTTTTTTTAATAAAATTATTTCATTTTGACATGAAATAAACCTTACTCTCTTTATTCATACATTCACATATGCATTTCATTTTCGTCAAAATGTGTAATATTAAGACCAGATCTTTATCTTTCCGTTGCATTCTAAATTTTACTTATATTTTATTTACACTCCCCCACTATCGCTTTTTTTATATCATTAAGTTTCTATTTTGTTTATATTTCATTTCTCATTTTTTTAATCTGACATTAAACACATGATATCGATATTTCTAACTTTAATATTTCTATTCTTTTTTTTTAAATCTGAACTTTGGAGGGTAAAAGATAAAAATCTTTTCAATTCTAATTCCCTCTCTTTTTTACTTAAACATTTCTTTGTTTTGTAATTTTTTTAAACTTACTTTTTTATAATCCCAAGTACAATATTTAACATTCTTTCAATGTTAAATATCTATATGTGTGACCGCAGTATGTGCGATCATCACATTACACCATTCCCCTCCTTTAAAATTTTTCTTAAAAAATTTTAATCTAATGCATTTAAAGCTAGATGCTCCTAACTACTGTTCAAACCTTTTTATATCTATTTACTTCTAATATAACTTTAGTGATGAGATTATTCCTAGAGAGGCGACCAGGCAAATTACATCCCTACTCTGATGACCCAATCAGCATTACTAAACCGATTTAATCTTGCTATAACATTACATCAGTTTGATTTCTGCCTCCTACTTCTATATACAGGTTCGAGTCCACAGGATATTTCTGACTCGATTAAACCTGTTCATACCGCACACTTTACAAATGATAACCTCTGAGTGACAGCTCTGGTCACTATTACCGAGGTGGGTTGGGAGGCTGGCATCTTTTTTGCCCAGCTCATCCATGAGCTCAGAATATTTTACTGATAACTCATTTTTTATAAAGGGGTTCTTTCCCCATAGATTGGTTTCTAAACCATTGGCTCACGATATTTGTCAAATATCTAACTGGAAATCTTAATCCAGTGAGTCATTATGAGATGGGGATCTCTGTCCCTGTCTTCTCTATATAATAAGATTTGATAACCGCAGAACACACATGAATGCATAGCAGAGAAGGCTCACCATATACTGCTAAGATCCATCTACAAATATCTAAACCTACACACCTTCAGCCTCTATCTACGCTCTCACACTACTATCTATCATCTGATGCTCTGTCTTCATTAGGATCCTTTGTACTGTTTGGCCATTTTGGCTCATCATTTCTTTATATTATCATGATCAATGTTCAAGTCCATTTTCTATTTCTCGTGATCCAATTCCATTTCCAATCTGATATCAGTGAATCCTTCCTTTATTGATGCTGGTGTTTACATTTTATCTGGTGGTTGTCTTTCTCTATTGAATAGCTTAGCGATCAAGCATTGTATACTCCTTTTCCCTCTGTTCACTGGGCTATGACAAAGGCATTATTCCCATACAGCTTTTGGATCGTGTATGGTCCTTCATAAATGGGCTGGAACTTCTTAAATATCATCACCTATCATGAATTGATTTTCCACCCCCTTGAACCTTTGTCTTCTTATTTCACCCATCCTTTCCATCTGATTACGCGCTTGCCCCGTGTCCCTTCTCCTATTTATTGCTTTGGTTCCTACAGGTAATCGACCATTAAATGGGCATGGGATGTTTCCTAAAATGTAGCCGAATGGGTTCGAAACCTGTGGACTCATTCTTTGCCCAATTGATCGTGTTTACTATACGTGGGGTTTCCTTCACCCACATACGATGGTCATCAGATATATATATACATGAAACAGATGCCTGAGCTCTCTCATGACCCGTTCGCATGGGTTCGACTGAGGATTACGGATCGATGTCAATGTGTGCCTTATTCTGTGTTTAGTGACCCATTTCTTCCACTTGCGTGACGTAAATGGTGTGCCGTGATCCGATAAGATCCGAGTAGGAATCCCCACCATCTTAAAATGTTGTTGCTCAAGGGCCTTAATGGTTTGTTTAGCATTGGCTTGCGTGACTGGATATGCAGCCACCAACTTTGAGAATAGGTCATATGTGACCAGTAGGTACCTCCTCTTATTAAACGCCGGCAATGGACCATAAAAGTCGATGGCTAATATACGGTTCGGCTGATCAGTGTATATGGGCTGTAATGATCCTGCTCCTGATACATTAGGGGGTTTAGTTTGAGTGCAAGTGGCACATGTTCTAATAACACTGGCAATGTCATCATGCATTCCTGGCCAGTAGAACCAATGTCTAAGGCAACTCTCCACTTTGTTTCCCCCATAATGCCCATATGTTTCATGGACATACTAAATGGTCTGTTTTCTCAAGGCCAGGGGTAGGATGATGTGTGTCTGCTTCTTTCGCTTGAGCATCCATTGCAAGAGTCCTCCCTTCATGCAGAAGTGGTTTCGGTTCTTCCATAGGGTGTTTCCCTTTATCTCTGATACAGATTGATGCCGTAAATGTTCTATCAATTGTCTGCACTCCAGATCCTTCCTTTGGTGTTCTTTTAAATTTATGCATTTCATTTGCTATCTTGGGTTCTTCATCCATCTCAGTAATCGCGATGTATGCCCCATCACATCTCATGTGTTGACTCGTTGCTATTGGGTACCGACTAAGCGTATCAGCCACAATGTTCTCCGAACCACGGAAATACACTACTTTGTAGTTAAACTCTTGTAGGAACAAGCTCCATCTCACAAACCTATTGTTAACCAGAAAACTGTGATTTCAGAACTCAAGGCTGCGGTGATCGGTCAATACCACAATGTCTGACCCAACCAAGTATTGTCGGAAATTTTTGAATGCCCATATTACCGCAAGAGCCTCTTTCTCTGTAACAGTATAATTAAGTTCCGGGCCTTTCAGCAACTGCCTAATAAAACAAAGGACTCTGTGTTGACCTCCCTCCTGTATTTGGAACATTGTGACTCCTAATCCGAACCACTACTATCGGTTTGTACAAAAAAGGTCTTGCTGAAGTCCAGATATGCCAACGTAACTGTTTCCAAGAAGCCTGCCATTACTCTCTGAAAGCTCTGTTCTTGTTGTTCCTCCCATGTCCATGGTGTTTCCTTTTTCAGCAAATGTAATAGTGGCTCCATGTCCAATGAGAACCCTCTGTAAAACCGATTATAGAAGTTACATAAACCCAGAAATGACTTAATGTGTTTTCTGTTCCGAGGAGTTGGAAATTCCTGGATGGCTTCAATCTTCTCCGGGTTTGGTACTATCCCTTTCTCACTAATGATATGGCCCAGGAACTTGACTTGCGTTGTCATTATGTGACTTTTGTTTAAGTTAATCCTGATGCCTTTCCCTTTACATTCCTCCAAGAACCCTTCCACATATTTGAAATGTTCCTCAATATTCTCAGATGCGATGACAATGTCGTCCATATATATCATGATAAAACTATCTTATCATCTAATACCTGATCCAAACATTGGACCAGCCCTGCTCCACTATTTCTCAATCCGAACGGAATCCTATTAAAGTTGTAGGCATGCCCATCATTTCTAAATGCCATGTATTTCCGATCTTTAGGGTGTAGCTTGATTTGCCAGTAGCTGGTCGTCAAATCGATCGTCGAGAATACCCTTTTCCCTTTAAATCTTGTGAGCACATCACTTATAGGGGATGGAGCATTAATGTCCAGAATAGTTATCTTATTCAGGTGCCGTGCATCCAAACATAATCAGATGGATCCATCCCTTTTTTTCACTGTCACAGTAGGATTATTAAATGGTGATGAACACTTTGAAATAACCCCCCATTTTAGCATCATATCTATCAGTGCCTCAACTTCTTGCTTATATTGGTATGGTATCGGGTAAGCACTAGCCTGATATGGCTGGTCCTCCATGAGTCTTATTCGATGCTCATAACCTTGAATGATCCCCGGGACCTCTGAAAATACTACGCTATTCCTCACGAAAATCTTCCTCAGCCTCTCCCTCTGGTCATTATCTATCAACGTCGATTCCCCCACTATATGTTCCCACTCTATCTCCATCAACGTGTTCTGTGCAAGAATTTCTCCCTGATAAACTCCTCTATCATCTTGGGTTTTTTCCACAAAGTTTAGCCGTGTGCCATTTATCTCAGTATAGCCCTGTTTATAATTCAGTATGCATCCCACCTTGTGCATGAAATTGGAACCTAACACAATGTCGTGGATCAAACCATCCAAGATCACCAATACATGGTCAAACCTTTCTCCCGCAATATCTATCCTTATGTAGACCTGTTGAGACTCCAGCTTTACTCTTTTTCCATTTGCCAACAGTACCTGAACCGATTTTAATGGCGGCATTCTGAGTTCCGTGCAGCCATCCTTTAACCTGCCAACATTTCCTGAGACATAATAGAGATCTGACTCCCCGAATCGAATAGTGCATTGATAACAAGTCCTTCCATCTCAATTGTTAATTTTGGACATAGCTGAAGAGCCATTTCCAATGTTTCTCTCTCTTCCCTATAACCTAGGTTTGCTACTTGCACCTGCTGTTTTCCACTATCCTTGGCCTCCTGAAGCTCTACTCGGTCTCTCCTGTGGTCCAATGCAGTCAACAGTTCCGCCATCTGTTTCACCGACTTCCTCTCTGTACTGATTAGAATTTGTTCTATATCTTTTGGGAACCCATGCCTAGTTATCCGGAGTATTTGCATCTCAGATAATGGGTTTGCTGTCATCATCCTTAACTTGGCTACTTGACAGCGGAAGAATGTTATAAATGATTCCTCCGGTCTCCATTTCTCCTGTGTTATCTGATGCAGCATATCTTTTTGGAGTTTCCTCACTCCAATAACTGGTCTTCAAAGCCTTATGATACCCTGAAAATGTGGTAGGTTCTGGAACAGTGAGTTGCACCAGACGTGAGATTCGCCCTGCAAGTGACTGCAAGTGACCGCTATCTTGGCCTCCTCATTCATTCTACCAAACTTGAAATACCGTTCCAGGCTGTTCAAATGCTCCATAGGGCTTTCTCCTGGGTTTCCAGCGAAAACTGGTATCTTTAGAAATTTGTGGAAGCCAACAGGATAATCCATGCAATTTCCAGAACCCTTATCTCTACATTCTAAAGTGATTCTTGGTCCTATGCCCTTTACTTCAGTATCGGCGCTGTTATTGGCTGACCTCCTTATCCTCTCTTCAAATTTTGTGTTCAACCTTTCTACTGCCTTCGCTATCTGAATTATATTTTCCTGCATGCTTGTCAGTATCCTACTATCCTCTACTTTTATTACTTCCCCTTCTTCATCTAACTTTCTTATTTCACTTTCTGGCCACCCTATGTCTTCTCTCAGATCAAACTCAGCTGACTCTCTACCTATACTCTCAGCCTTCTCCATACTCCTTTGTTCACCCACTTAATTTCTCTGTAAAATCCATTTCTTGTATCCTTAGCCTTTGATTGCTGGATGACATCATTTCTAATTTCTTCCATGGCTTCAGCAATTCTTTTCTGGTTGTCCATTTCTATCTTTATCCGCCATTCTTCCATCCTTCTCTCTTCTCTATCCACGCATTCTTTCATGAATTGCTGTTGCTCAACCCTCATTTGCATTATTAGCATATCCATGATATCACTATAATTTATTTTGCCCTTTACTTTCATCTCCTTATCTTCATTCCCTTCTCTTATTTCCTCTTCTTGAAAGTCCATTTTAGCTTGGGACCTTGTATGCATAAATATAATTTTATTTAACCCTTCTTGATCTCTGTATTTACTATTATTATTATTGAACTCTTCTGGAAAGGTTTATATAAAAATTTCTTCCTACTGAAAAATTTCTTTCTACTGAATCTTTGCTTGCCGCTTTGATTAACTTTTAATATATTTGTTATTTGTCAGTCAACATTTAGATCGCTAGCCTACCCAAACATCCGCACTCTGGTTCACCCTCTTGTTCGCCTGCCTTAGATTCGTCTGACTGCCTGCCTGACCTTGATGATTGTCCTATATTTTTTTCCAACTTATCCCACTCTGACTCACTATACTTCAATTAATGTCGCACTTATATATATATATATATTTTTAATCTAACTCAACTACTATACTTCATTCCTCTGTTAACGATATTCATAAATAAACTCATTTCTATTTGACTGTATTTCCAACAGTACGCACTTATGATATATATTTCTAATATTCCGTTTATAAATTTCGATCACTTTAAGGTTACGGTTGTTTTAAAACAAAATCATACACATATATATTTCTTTAACGGACTAACCTCCTTCGTTACATACACTATATTTGTAATTTATCTTGTCTCTTTACTATTTTACAATCATAGAGATATATTTCCTTCCATTTAACAGGTATACTTCGTTGTACAGGCTATTTTAGCAATTTATTGATCACGTTATCCTCACGATTATTTTTTAAAATCATATACATATATTTTCCTCAACTTAATTAATATACTTCGTTATACTTACTACGTTTTGTAATTTATCGATTACTTTCTTTTCTTGAATATTTAAAATCATACGTATATATTTTTCTTCAACCTAACAAATACACTCAAATATTTTTATCATTTATCATTAGAAATATTTTATTTTCAGCTTAACTGGGATACGTTATTATAAATTCACACATATATCTTCTCAACTTCGCTTACATATGCGATTATTCTAAAGTCCAACATATATATTTCTTCTTCAACTTAACTGAGATACGCGAATATTTTAGAATCTATCATTTATGATTAAGACCTTATTAAAACTGTTTTATTCTTTTAATTAACTACTTTATTTTTGTTACAACAAACATCTAGATAATCTATATTTGATCGCTATAATTATAGCTGAATACACTTTATTATTACGACTATGAATTCAAACATACATTTATTTATTTTTAACTTAACTGGAATATGCGACTATTTTTACTATTTAGCATTAAAACTTTCATGAAACTGTGTTTTATTCTTTTTTTTCTCTTTTCTGAAACGATTTATATTTCATTACCAGCAATTATTTGAGATAATCAATTCTTTGTTCATGGCAATTATATTGAAATACTTCTAGTCTTTTATTAAATACATCACAATGCATTTCAAACTTTCTTAATATTAAAATTCCCCTACCAGCAATTATTTGAGATAATCAATTCTTTGTTCGTGGCAATTATATTGAAATACTTCTAGTCTTTTATTAAATACATCACAACGCATTTCAAACTTTCTTAAAATTAAAATTCCCCTTTCCTATCCTTTGTACACATTTGACGATGAAACACATATATGAAGTATTATAAAGCAAAAAATTTATCCCCTTCGTCTTCGCTTCTAACCACTCTGATTTACAACGCGAATTTTATATATTTTAAAAACACATATATTATTTTAGAAAATATTTTCATTATCTTACAAAATTATTCAACACGTGATCACTAATTGCACAGCAATAGATATCCCAGAAACTGGCCCCCAAAATGTAATGGAAACCCGGCGATCAAAAGGCTTAAACTTCCCTTTTATATAGATATAATGGGGAATTCTTATAATTCAAGATCGGCCACTTTCCGCTACCGCAAGCAGAAAGAAAATACGGACATAAATGAGTCTACATCCGCACTTGACCTAACCTGTATGCTATACGGGTATAGTCCCAGGTTATATTTCCCGGTCAACCCTCTCCCGACTGCTGTAAGATTTAACAGAGTTACAGCGCTTGGATAATTATAAATTTAATGGGATCAAATACTGCACCACTAGCTTCACATGTTAATTAAGTACTCAAATGCATAATAATTATTCCCAACCCTAAGAATATATTATTTTTTTGAAGTGGCAAAAAAAGAGAAGAAACAGATTATACATAAATAAAAAATATTTAATGCAATAAATTATAAATAAAGAAACACTCTAAATTATTAACACTCAATATAAAAAAAACAAATTATGCTATAATAGCACAAAAAATAAATAAATACAATAGAAGATTCTATATATGATTGCAATCTGTGGAAATAACTTATCCCTTTATAGTCATTTCAAATATTCAACAACTCTAATTAATGTCTATCTCATTATATCTGGGATTGGCAATTGCATTAAATTTAAAAGGTATGTGCACATATGTTAGATAAAAGGTATTATTCATAATTACCTAGGTCATTAAGTCTTTGAATAAACTTGGTGTCTTGCTGACCGTACCGTGGAATTTTTCCACTTCTTTAGTAGGGATTGGTCGCTCTTTGGCTAGATTTGATGGTTGGGATTTTTCTGTCTTTACGACATCAAGGCAAGGCAAGCGAACCCTTCAGCAGGCGCTACATTGGCAGTTGTTACATCAAGATGCAAACCATTACAGCACGGAAGTCTGGATCGACCAGCGATCGCGACTGGCCCTCAGCCACACATCCTTGAAGCTTCCATTATGTTATAGTTTGTTTTCATGTTCCCAAATTTAACTTTTCATGTCTGCTTTCTATTATATTTCTCTGCTTCTTATCAGAGCAGTGTCTTCACTGAAGTCTCGACCAATACTGTTTTCCAATCAATTAATTAATGTCCTTTATTTTCCAAATTCCTTCCTTATCTTGATCTTCCGCTGCATTTTTATTTCACACCTTTTTACTTTAACATGCTTTCAGCAACTTATACAAAATTACTTATAATTTGATATAATTTTATAATATAATATTTTACATTTATTTATCAGTCACTTTTTTTAATAAAATTATTTCATTTTGACATGAAATAAACCTTACTCTCTTTATTCATACATTCACATATGCATTTCATTTTCGTCAAAATGTGTAATTTTAAGACCAGATCTTTATCTTTCCGTTGCATTCTAAATTTTACTTATATTTTATTTACACTCCCCCACTATCGCTTTTTTTTATATCATTAAGTTTCTATTTTGTTTATATTTCATTTCTCATTTTTTTAATCTGACATTAGACACATGTTGTCGATATTTCTAACTTTAATATTTCTATTCGTTTGTTTTAAATCTGAACATTGGAGGGTAAAAGATAAGAATCTTTTCGATTCTAATTCCCTCTCTTTTTTACTTAAACATTTCTTTGTTTTGTAATTTTTTTAAACTCACTTTTTTATAATCCAAGCACAATATTTAACATTCTTTCAATGTTAAATATCTATATGTGTGACCGCAGTATGTGCAATCATCACAATATATATATGTGCGTGAAATAAATTTTAAACTCTTTTTCTTTGTTATTCTTTTTTTTTTGTTACAAAATAAATGGGGAAGGGATTAATTAGTAAGCATTATTTATTTATTTAGAATGTTTTACTTTTAAAATATTACAAATTAACAAAATTACAGTTGTGTGCAAATATGTTATAGATTGTTTAGAATATTGATTTGTTTCAATTATATTTCAAATTAACGAGGTTAGCGAAAAGGAAATATTGTTTGTGCCTTCAAGCAATTCTGTGTTTGAATCACAATCGCTAATTACTGAGAAAAAAATAAAATTCCAAGAAAAAGCCAAAGAATGTTTGACCAAAAAGAATAGATTCCAGGAATGACGGCACCACCAAAACAATTGAAATGTAAATTAAAAGAAGTAAAGGTAATTTTGAAAAAAAAAACCTATTCAAAGAAAAAGACTTAGATTGAAGATCCGATAAAAAAAAAAAGAAAATTTCCTTTGTCTGGGAAATGAAAATTAATTAGACAAAAAATTAAGTAATGAGAATTTGAGAAAGGAAAAAGACAGATTTCAATTAGATTGTGACCGCTGAGTGAGATAGACTCATAAAGATATAGAAAAAAATATTTAACATGACGGGGTAAGGACCATACTACGTAAAGGGCTTCATCATATCAGCCGATGTGAACTGACTATAAACTGCCTGCCACCGAAGAACCTAGCAAATACTCTGGATTGTTGAACATAAAATGAAATAAAAAAGAATCGTACGTCCCAAAATATGAATTTATTTGATTTGAAAATTATATTAGACAAGACTTCACCTACGGCTCCGCCATTACTTATGGACATCTAAATATCGGACTCTGCAGAAAGAAATTATATATTGCGCTTTCATAAGGCAACTTCAAATACTACTAGATCACGGAAATCCACTTGATATGCTTCATTACATTATAATCCCATAGCCCAGGGTTTCGTCAGGTAAAGTGAACTCTATTTTTATATAACTCAGAATTGCTTATAGCTACCCTCGAAAATAACAAACTTTCTTAAATTATTTCATAATATAAAATTATTGCGTACAACTGTAAAGTAAATTTTTTTTCTTATATATATAAATTAATATGTATTTATTCTAAATTAAATGTTTTATTGTTTCATTTATGATTTGGGAGCTTATTATATATTTTAAATGGGAAGGATAAGAATTGATTTATATAGATAGCGTTTAGATATTAATAATAAAATTTAGTATAGATTTACCTTTGCGTTAGAGTTATTCAGTAATTATCATTTATGTTTTCTAATTACTTCATTTGCCAAATAAAGTCCAATGATTCAAATATATCCGAGGTTAACAGATACGTCCATAAGTGCATTATAAATTAATTACAAACCTATATTTTTTGTGTTATTATCTCCGTTCATCCGATAGGTTTTCCTCCCCACCCTGGGAGTGAGTTAGCTTGGGTCAGGCACCTCGTTAATTGGGAAATATAATTCTCACCATAATAGTGAGTTTGGCGCTTGAGGTCATTGAGAAATTGACGCTCATAAATATATTCTCCTGTAGACATTTTTTTTATATTTAGATCTTATTCAAGATACAAGGGCTACCGGAAACTTTTATTCATTTATCTTAAATCCCATGTACGCAACACTTAAAATTTGCATCAAGTAAACAACACTTGTATGAATAATTCATATCAGAATTTTCTTTGGTGGGTAATATTTAAATATTACCTACAGGTGTTATGGCGACTAGACTGCCATAGAAATTTCATCTAGTCTATGGTTTAGCTTACTTGTCCAGTTCTTGAGATCTATATTATTTGGTTTTAATTGATTATTTGTTTCATTTTTGGCGTGAGTTTAATTGTTTTGCCTCGCAAATATTGCTTTAGAAAATAAAGCACCAGACAGGGGAGAAAATAGGAGTGAGAGGTAAAGGTTCAACAGTAAGGCAGGTAACGGTCAGCATAGTATTTTGTGAGCTGGGGTGAGGAGCCCGGCACGTTGTATATATATAAAAAAAAATTTTTATGTATCTCAAAGATAAAGTAGGAGAGACAGTCAGTATAGATATGACAATAACAAGATTACAGGAGATAGAGGGGATGAAAATGAAGGTATTTAGAGGACAGAAGGAACAGAGCCCAAAGGAGCATATAAATAGCTTACAAAAATATTTTAGGAGATATGGGATACTGGAGGAATTCAAAATAATCTTAGCACAGGTCCACCTTCAAGCATATGCAAAAACATGGAGGGATTCTATGTTACACCAACTCCAAACATACCAAGAGTATGAAAAGGCCCTGAAGAAGACGTTTTGGAATGAGGAACAGCAGGAAAATATCAAAATGCGAATCATTAATCAGAAGTTTTCAGAAAAAGGGAAGGAAAACCACATACAATTCTTCAGACGACAAGTGGCCACACTGAAGACATTAGAGAGTGAGAAGCTATCTGAGAATCAGATAGTAAAAATGGTGTGTCGAAATTTGCCATTAGAAATAAGATACCGAATAGGGATGAAAAGTAGTAGATCAACCAAAGAAGTTGACAGAATGTTAAATCAAATTGAGGTAGATGAGCAAATGAGGGAGATTGAAGATAAAAGAATCAGGGATCAACATCAAATGTATATGGCAGAGGAAAAAGAAATGACACATGTGAGAAAAAGGAAACATATTGGAAATTTGGTGTGCTCATGGGATGATAGGGTTCCTCAATATGCCAAACAGGAATGCCCAAAGATTCATATGGAAATTAATCAAATAGAAATAGAAACTCTCATCGATTCAGGGAGTCAAATCTCTGTGATGTCAGAAACACTATATCATAAACTGATTAGGAAACAACCTGGCATACGGACCCTTCCACTGAAGCCCACACAAGTGACAATGGCAAATAATAAGAGGGCCAAAGCAGAACCTAAGCAGATATGGGAAGACCTATGGATAAATGGGAAAACTTTTGCTCATGTGTTCCTTATTATGAAGGACCTGATTCACGAGGCTATATTGGGATCAGACTTCCTTCACAAATACAAATGCGTCTTGGACTACGAAATGGAAGCAGTTGCCTGTGAAGGAGAAGTAATTAAATTTCTGGTGCTGGACCTATACCATTCTATTGGGGTCATGAAAGTGGAGAAAGATCCAATGGATAGAATAATAGATGATAAAGTTAAGCAAGTGGGTGTGGCCAATCGAGAAAAAGAGCAGGCACTGCAGAGAGTATTGGAAAGGTATGGCCACATTTTTTCAGATATACCGGGTGTAATCCAAGGATTCGAACAAAGAATTAAAATAAATCAGGATCAGCCATTCCAGTCTAGGTCATACCCTGTTCTACATCAATACCGGGATGATGTGAAGGAACAAATCAACCAAATGATGGAATGGGGAATTATTTCAAAATGTTCCGCTCCATATTGTAATCCGCTAGTGGTTGTCAAAAAGAAAGATAGGTCAGTCAGACTGTGTTTGGACGCGAGACAATTTAACCGAATAACTATCCCAGATTGTACTATTCCCCCTCCTATGCAAGAACTGTTAGGAAGATTTAAGAGAAAGAAAATATTTTCTACCTTTGATTTGACGGCCAGTTACTGCCAGATCCAACTCCATCCTGAAGACCGCCTTTAGATAGGATGGGTATTCGTATCAATTTAACCACATGCCATTTGGCCTAATAAACAGTGGTGCAGGACTGCTCAGATGTTTGGATCAAGTGTTGTCCGAGGAAGTGAAAAAATTGGTCACTATGTATGTAGCTCTTTAGATGATGTATTAGTGGCATCGGCAACCATTGAAAAACATTTTAGGGATGTAGAGATATTTCTTAAAGAATGCCAAGAGAAAGAAATCAAGATTAATTAAAAAAAAAGCATGTTATGTAAGGATGAAGTTACGTTTTTTGGCCATGTGGTGGGTTCCCAGGGGATGAAACCCCATCCAGACAAAGTCTTGGCTATTAGAGAATTTCCTCAACCTACATCACGGAAACAAATTCGAACATTCCTGGGCCTCTGTAATTTCTACAACAGATTTTATGAGGGATTTGCAGGACAAATGGAGCCTTTGGCCAAGCTGACAAAAAGAATGCCTCATGGAAATGGGCTCAGGAACAAGAGGAAGCCTTTGAAAATATAAAAAGAGGTTTTGAAAAACGAGTCATGTTGGCATTTCCAGATTTTGAGAAGCCGTTCATTGTACAAACAGACAGTAGTGAGTATGGTCTGGGAGTTACACTATCCCAGGTACAGGATGATGATCAGACAAAAGTACTGTACTTTATAAGGCGATTGCTTAAAGGACCGGAGCGTCACTATACTACTACTGAAAAGAAAGCTCTTGCGATTGTCTGGGCCTTCCAGAAGTTCCGGAAACTATTGTTGGGATCAAAAGTGGTTGTCATTACTGACCATCAAAGCTTGGAGTTTTTGAACCACAGCTACCTCACCAATAGCTGGCTGATTCGATGGAGTCTATACCTCCAGGAATATGATTACACTGTAAGATATTGCAAAGGGTGAGAGAACATTGAACCAGACATAGTGAGTCGGAACCCCGCTCGATCCCAGCCATGCCATTTAAGTGGAGAGAACTTACATATCGCCAGTGTAAACCTGAAAGTGAATGAAGCAGTGGAACAGGAGATCGGAACAGGACCTGGCCCAACTAACCCACCACCAGCGGGAAGATGGACAACTAAAGACACTGATTGAACAGTTAGAAGAAAAGGGTACAACAGACTTAGGTTGGGTGGGAAGCAAGGCAGGATGCTATTGAATGAGACAAGCTATACTGCAATATAAAATTCAAGAGGATCAAGAGGAGTGGAAAACTGTCTTACCACGTCAGATTAGGGATGCTGTTATCACCCATGTACATCAACTTTATGGCCACTATGGCATGCACAAAATGGAGTGTTTGCTCTGGGAATGGTTTTATTGGCCAGGAATGCACACTAAAATCATGGCTGTGATAAACCAAAGTGAAATATGCCAAAAGGCAAAGCCAGCTAATAGGAGTTATGTAACACCTATGACATCCATAATTCCAACCAAGCCTCGGGAAATGATGGCATTGGATTACTATGGCCCATTGCCAGCTTTTAATAAGAAGAAGTATCTCGTTGTGGTCTATGACTTATTCTCTAAATTTGTAGCTGCGTACCCGATATCCCAAGCCAATACTAAGAACACCATAAAGATGTTAGAGAATAAACACTTTCCAATGGTGGGAAAACCAAACATTTTATTGTCCGATCATGGCACTCCCTTCATATCTGGGGAATGGCATAGGTGGATATAATGACAAGGAATTAAGCACATATTGACATCCATCTGTAATCCCCAATCAAACCCATGTGAGAGGGTTATGCGGGAACTGGGTCGGTTGTTCAGAACATATCTCCCAACAAATCATCGAGGGTGGGTCAAGCAAGTTACACAAGTCGTCGACTATATTAATTGGTCTGTCAATGAATCGACCGGGTTTGCCCCAATACGGTTGCACTTAGGAAGACATGTTCCGTGATTGATAAAAACACCCTTGCCTGGTCTGGATGAGCACCCAATAGATGTAGAAGCTGACAGAGCTCAAGCTTAACAGACCCTTATGAAAAGAAGTCAAAACAGAAATAAAAGAGCATCAGGCATTCAGCACCGATTCCAAATGGGAGATAAAGTAATGGTAAAAACACCACACGTTAGCAACCCTGGAAAATTCGTTTGTCGCAAGTTCTGTAATTTATATGAGGGTCCATTCACTATTGTATGGCGACAGGGAAATAATGCATTTTGGGTGGACACTGGGTCTGAGATTAAAGGATCCTACAATGCTAGGGCTTTAAAACCCGCACTATAATGAATCTATTATTTTAGACCTCAAAATAAGTATACCCCATTTTGAAGTCTTTCCGATAGAGGGCATTGTAACAATATCTGGGTTCAAACCTGTTACAAGAAAGTGAAAAGCGCGTATGCATTACCCTCAAATACAGGCATATATTCAAGCGGGCGATAAAGGGTTAAAAGTATATATAGTTATTCATATATATACGTGCGTGAAATAAATTTTAAACTCTTTTTCTTTGTTATTCTTTTTTTTTTTTGTTAAAAAATAAATGGGGAAGAGATTGATTAGTAAGCATTATTTATTTATTTAGAATGTTTTACTTTTAAAATATTACAAATTAACAAAATTACAGTTGTGCACAAATATGTTATAGATTGTTTAGAATATTGATTTAAGTTTCAATTATATTTCAAATTCAACGAGGGTAGCGAAAAGGAAATATTGTTTGTGCCTTCAAGCAATTCTGTGTTTGAATCACAATCACTAATTACTGAAAAAAAATAAAATTCCAAGAAAAAGCCATAAGAACGTTTCACCAAAAAGAATAGATTCCAGGAATGACGGCACCACCAAAACAATGGAAATGTAAATTAAAAGAAGTAAAGGTAATTTGGAAAGGAAAACCTATTCAGAGAAAAAGACTTAGATTGAAGATCCGATAAAAAAAAAAAAAGAAAATTTCCTTTGTCTGGGAAATGAAAATTAATTAAACAAAAAATTAATTAATGAGAATTTGAGAAAGGAAAAAGACAGATTTCAGTTAGATTGTGACCGCTGAGTGAGATAGACTCATAAAGATATAGGAAAAAATATTTAACATGACAGGGTAAGGACCATACGTAAAGGGCTTTGCGAACTGACTATAAACTGCCTGCGGCTGAAGAACCTAGGAACCTAGCAAATACTCCGGATTGTTGAACATAAAATGAAATAAAAAAGAATCGTACATCCCAAAATATGAATTTATTTGATTTGAAAATTATATTAGACAAGACTTCACCTACGGCTCCGCCATTACTTATGGACATCTAAATATCGGACTCTGCAGAAAGAAATTATATATTGCGCTTTCATAAGGCAACTTCAAATACTATTAGATCGCGGAAATCCACTTGATATGCTTCATTACATTCTAATCCCATACCCCAGGGTTTCGTCAGGTAAAGTGAACTCTGTTTTTATATAACTCAGAATTGCTTATAGCTACCCTCGAAAATAACAAACTTTCTTAAATTATTTCATAACATAAAATTATTGCGTACAACTGTATAGTAAAATATTTTTTTTCTTATATATATAAATTAATATGTATTTATTCTAAATTAAATGTTTTATTGTTTCATTTATGATTTGGAAGCTTATTATATATTTTAAATGGGAGGGATAAGAATTGATTTACATAGATAGCGTTTAGATATTAATAATAAAATTTAATACAGATTTACCTTTGCATTAGAGTTATTCAGTAATTATCATTTATGTTTTCTAATTACTTCATTTGCCAAATAAAGTCCAATGATTCAAATATATCCGAGGTAAATGGATACGTCTATAAGTGCATTATAAATTAATTACAAACCTATATTTTTTGTGTTATTATCTCCGTTCATCCGATAGGTTTTCCTCCCCACCCTGGGAGTGAGTTAGCTTGGGTCAGGCATCTCGTTAATCAAGAAATATAATTCTCACCATAATAGTGAGTTTGGCACTTGAGGTCATCGATAAATTGATGCTCATAAATATATTCTCCCATAGACATTTTTTTTAATATTTAGATCTTATTCAAGATACAAGGGCTACTGGAAACTTTTATTCATTTATCTTAAATCCCATTTACGCAACACTTAAAATTTGTGTCAAGTAAACAACACTTGTATGAATAATTCGTATCAGAATTTTCTTTGGTGGGTAATATTTAAATATTACCTACAGGTGTTATGGCGACTAGACTGCCATAGAAATTCCATCTAGTCTACGGTTTAGCTTACTTGTCCAGTTCTTGAGATCTATATTATTTGGTTTAAGTTCACCAATGTCGGATATAGACGTGAGAAAGGGGTTGCCCGTAAATATATATATAATCAAAATATTCTAGAATAAATACTAAAAAATTCAATAAGCCTATATAAAATAAAATCTTCCTATAGCCAGCTTAAGGCATTTTATTTTTATTATATATAGGCATATTGAATTTTTTAGTATTTATTTTAGAATATTTTATTATATTTATTTCGTATATATAATGTTAATCACTCCCTCAATGCTATGAACTGAGTCTATTTCTTATATATATATATATATATATATATATATATATATATATATATATATATATATATATATATATATATATATATATATATATATATATATATATAAGTAAAATTTGCCTTTAGATTGTCTAGAGTATAGGACAAAAGTCCAATAATCTTCAAGAATTTTAGCTAACTACTATATAAAAATAACTATATGCTTGTTTAGTGATCAAAAAATGATCAGTAAACTGTGTTGTCTATAAAGCATTTATTTAAAAAAAAATCCTAAGTTTGCTTGTTTCATTCGACTTAAACTGTAGAACTTCATTGTCAAAGATAGATATAAGAAATATATAATTATGTGTTTGTTGAAAAATAGTTTAGCTACTTATGATCAAGAAATAACTAAATATCTTATTCTTGTAAATAATATCGCTATATGCATTGTAATAGATATATAGTTGTTTAAGAAGAATTAGTTTTAAATAGGCATTTGAATATTGCAACTAGACAATAACACTTTTTAATATAATTTATTCCATCACTTCATATTTAAAGTTAAATAGATCTATGATTGATATTTTTTGACAATGTTATTATTTAAGTTATATGTTTACAAAAATACAGTTTTTATCAAGCTATAACAAACTTGGTATTTCAATTCTAGATGTACTATATAGCTCCAAAGACTTGGGGTATAATCTCAGTTTGGGAATTGTTGTGCTCAACGGGTAAATGGTGCTCAAATGGCACAAGACCCATCACATATATCCTAAAGTTATTACCATCCTCATAAAGTAATAATGTTTATGCAAATTTGTTTATGATCTGTTTATTTCATTTTAGCATATATATTTAAAATAATAATTTGTTTATATGGTGTACATAATTGAAAGAGATTATCGCATTCAGATTATGGCGATCTTTTCACAATATTTAGGAAATTACCTACCTCTTATTAGATTCAATATACATTTAATTATTAATTACTTTCATAAACATAAACACGCAGATATGTATATACAGATAGAATAACAGAAAACCCAATACCATAAATTAATTAAATCTAAAATTTTACTGTTTTCAATCTCATTAAATATTGATTATTAATATTTATGTTAAAAAATATTTCTGTCGGTATATTTCATTAATCAAAATTATAGTGAAAATTAAAAAATATATAAATTTATATTGAAATTATTATTGCAATGCATTTATATTTTTTAAAAAAAATAATAATAAAGTGAATTTTTAATGTTCTGTTTTAATATTTTTTTATATTTAATATTCTCACAATAAGTTCGATTTTTTAAAATATATATTATTGTATAAAATCTAGGTAAATTTTATCTATCTTTTTTTTTTTTTTCAACCATGAAATAAAATAGATTTTAAATAAAACAAAACAAAGCAGACTTATATAATATTTTTAGAGAGACAAGGGAATGTTCAATATTATTTCAAATTGAGTATAACTAGGATTATTATTTCCACAACTAATATTATTGTTTTTTAAAAATATGGACATTAACAAAAAATCGATGCATAATTATGACATCCATAAAATGAAAGAAATAAGTGAAATAAACAAATATATATATTCAAAACAATCTGAGAAAAGTCTATAAAGTCAATAAAAATAAAAATTTTCTTCAAATGACAATAATAAAAAAAAAAAGATACACTTTAATTTTTAAGAACTTGTTATCTGCACCCTTTTTCTTTTTGTTCGGCCTCATAGTTTCTTACGTTTAGTGTTGTTGCTTTTTAGACATATATATATAATCTTTATAGCTTCTCTTGCAGTTCTTCCATATGTTCTTTTGGTACTGATCTTTTTGATATAATCTTTATAATTTCTTAGTAATTTTTATTTGCTTGCCCTCTATACATTTTATGTATACAGCCATTTCTGCCTGAGCTTACCCTCACACTATCCTACAGTTGTTCTTATTGATTTTTCCATATTTGAACTTCTTCATTATCACTTGCTGCTACTTGAAGATTCAGCCATTTATTTCTCCATGGATATTTTTTATCCTTCCATGAATATTCTTACTGTATTCATCCTCACACTCTTCCACTACCTTAATCATATTTGTTTTTTTATTTCTCTCAAATTTTACTCTTCTCGTGATCTCAATAAATCCTTTAATTTGCATTGTTATATTTGTGAAAATTTACTGTCTTATTTAAGGCATAATGTTTATATAAATTAATCTCCATTTCTGTGTTATCTTCTCTATCTTAGTAGTGACATCTTCATTAAGTCTTTTACTTATACCTTCTATCTTTTTCTCTTTATCGACTATAATCTTATTTTTATTTATGTTCTGCTTCATTATAATTTCTATCTTTTGATTCTTTGCTCTATTACATCTCTCTAAGTACTTTCCATCATACTGATTGTTTTCTTGTATCATCTATAGAGTCTCAGTTTATATCTTTTCATCATCATAATTATTTATTCTTTCTATTTGCTTATTATTTTGATTAAAAGGTTTAATTTCTTTATTTATGATTCTTTTCTATGGCTTCATTCATTTGTTTAATGAGTAACTTATATGTCAAAAACCAACACTTTCTTTACTTATTGCAGGTTTTATTGACCTTGATTTCATTTGGTTTGTCTCATAAGCATTTACTGTTTTTATGTATTAATTTATTCTTTTATTGACTTTTTTCAAAAGTGTTACTTTTATATATCATTGTTCTGCATGGGATATTGAAGAGGTAAAGTGGTAGATATTGAAGCTTAAAATTCAAGGAGTGAAGCTCTACTCATCTCTTCAAATGCTAAAATTCTTATAAATTCCAGAGCAATATACCATTTGAATATGATTATTATTATTAAATTTTGTATTGCTGTCTGCTATCATCCATGACATTTTTTATCCATCTCTGGATAAATTCTTTCCAATTTGTAATTTTACATTGCTAATATTTATTTTGCTTTTTTATAAACTATTGATCACTTTTTTTTATTATTTCATTCCAAATTGTTCTATTCATGACTATTTGTTTTCTATAAATTACTTTTAAATCAATAACATCATCATTATTTCTATCAGGTAATTTTATTCATGACCCTAAAGTAAAATCAGCCAAATTTATGTAACTAAACGGTGGTTTGATTACCAGTTTCCACACTTTCTTAGGATACTATTCAAATGCCAAATAAGAATGCCACTTGTATGCTCAATTATTTAAAAGACTATATAATTAAATGCAGTTTTTGATTTTCTTTCTACAATAACAACCACTCTATGAGCACACTATCTTTGTTTCTTAGATGAACCAGTTCTACCGCACCTTGGGTTTTTTTTCACTACCAACTTGCCTTTCATAGTTTATGAGCACCTAGGACAAACTCAAGAGCATAACTCTTAGATTCAGATAGTCTAATACAGTTTCAAAATCTTATACATATACAAGGAATGCATGAGCCAGTATAGAAAATGTAACAGAAAAAATTAACAATAATTTAATGTATAATAAACATGACACTAACAATATTTAAATCAGATATGTGTGTAAACAAAATCTTTACACACATATGTATCTCTGTTCCAAAATAATTATAAAAAAAAAAGGAAGCGAAATGTTTTAATTCATTAAATATTAATAGTGAGGTATGTATGTCCTACTCTTTGATGTTAAAAACCAAATCAATGTATAATTCACAAAGGCATTTTCAAAAAGAAATAGTAAATATTAAATTCATAAATAAAAACTATAAATATTAAAATTTAAATATGCAAAAATATTAAAAAAAAAAAACTACATTCAACAACTAATGTCTTTAACTATATCTTATTAAGTTTAATTTTTGTAAATATAGTTTGGGTATTTCATAAGATTTCAATAAAGCTCTAATTAAGAATATACTTTTGATTTCAATCCACATAACAGTTATGCCAATTAGAACTTTATTGAAAGCAATACATATTTAAGATAAATCAATTCAGGATGACAGTAATTTATTTAAACATAAAAAAAATTTGACTGGATGTCCTACATGGTTAGGGGGGAAAATAGTAATAAAAAGAGACGGCTATTAGCCAATTACTGTGAGAGTTTTATCAATAAAGATGATGCATAGCATGGCTGAAATATAAAAAGAATTATAATAGTATTAACAAACCAGTCTTATAGAATTGACTACAACTGAACTATCTCCAACTCAACAAAACACTCCTGTTTCTAATGGATCAATAATATCTATGCCATCAATTTTGCTTTGGTAAACATGTTGTTGCTGACTTTAATTTCTTGTTTGGCTTTTTAATTAGTTTTCATGAGCATAGTAATTATACTTAATTATTATTTCATTACAAATTTGATATAAAACTTACATAATTTTAAATATTTTACAGGATAAACATTTTTAATAAAATGTTAATTTATATTTTACAATAGTAAAATACCTTTAACTTGAATTTCCAGATTTTTGACATCATAAATTTCAAAATCAATATAGTAAATACTTTTCTCCATTCTTACCCCCCCCATAAAGATATTTTATTGAATTCAACACTAAATATTTATTTCAATTACATTCTTAAATAATTACATAAAAGACAGTTATAAAAAGAAACTACACTTTTGAATTAACAATATGCTATATATATATATCAATATTGTGCACATAGTTTTCGATGTTCAATTTTGACAATTAATAATTTTCAACCACATCTAATTTTGGCAATATATAATAATATTAAACTCTTTCTTTGTTCTGTATTCCATCAAATCAATTTATATACCCATTAAACTAAATCTTGATTTAAATATTGCTTGATTTATGTTATTAACATGTTAGCAATGAGACTGTTTTTATCTCAATATAAATGATGAATATTTACATGAATATCTCTAAAAATGAGATAAATATATACACATACATATACAATTTTTAAAAAAAATCTTTAAATTTTAATTATCAAAATTTAAAATTCAAATGTTCACTTCTTAATAACAAAATTCTCTTTATCATATTTTCAAACAGTTTCCCTCCAATTGTAGTTACTAAATATGCAGACCAACAAATATATTACTCTGTCATCTCTTACAATAGCATGTGCCTGAAACAGTTCACCTGATAAAAATTTCAGTTCCTCTTAAATGATGAACATGAAGTCAATTCTAGGTGCATATTTAATGACAAATAATTGTATGACTATCTGATTTTGATATAATTGGCTACCTGAAAGAAAAAGTTTGCTTGAAAATTCATAGCTAATTTAGAAATAAATTCTAACTTTCAATCCTAGGTTTATATTTTCAAGATTTGCCTTTTATGAGTGCATCTTTCACCTTAGCTCAATCATATCACAACTATGTGCAAAAGACAGACTGAACTCTTAGTATTGATACATTTTGAAACATCCATTTCAAATTTTCAAATAAGACGTACATAATATATGTTAGAATTTAATTTATACTTTTTTTAGTTCTGCTTAGCATTAACTTCATTTATATATTTAATCAATCAAATTATAAATAAATCAAAATAACAGACAATTTGTTTCCATAAAATTTAACTCCATATCATCAAATTGATTTTTGTTCATATATGAATCTTCACAAATGCCATTTTTAAAATTTATGAAAAATGACTATAAGAAATAAAATAAATGTATTTCAAATTTCTATTTCATCACATTTTGGTTCTATTAAAACTTAACTTTTGATATATATTGTAATAGTAACTCTGGTCAATATAAGCAGAAGCAGTAAAATGTACAAGTGAAGTAATATGATAGTAGTAATTAATTAAGCTCCTTCATACAAATATTCATTTTCTTTAGCTACCGCACACTCCAAACATAACATATAGGAGAGCATGTTCTCAGAGCTATGGGGGATATGTTTATGTGGTTGTTAATTGTATATATTATATCAGTATTATGTATGAAATAACAAAAAATAAGTTTGTAAATAAAGAAATAATTTATTAATGACAAAAAAATATACTAGCTAATAAAAACAACAAACAAACAAAGTTATACCATAAAGAAAACATATAAGCATTGTATTGTTCAGAATCGTATGATCAGCCAACAAGATTCAGAGACCTAGCAAAAGTACTTCAAACACAGTATGTTCGGGATATGGTAGTCGCGGAACAGTACTAAGCT
Organism: Epiperipatus broadwayi; assembly: GCA_028023455.1. Lineage (NCBI taxonomy): Eukaryota > Metazoa > Onychophora > Udeonychophora > Euonychophora > Peripatidae > Epiperipatus > Epiperipatus broadwayi. The sequence continues at coordinate 1,226,807 of JAQFVV010000056.1, read as the reverse complement.
TTAACCTATTTGCCAGTGCTCCAAAATCTCCACTATCCAACCAACGCTCCCAATGCTACTAATGGTTATCATTTTTCTTTGGTCCCGGTGGTCAGGGTAGAAACAAAGACTCTCAATTCAAACTTAGCCTATCCTGCACTAGACCATATTAATTTAATCTAAGATATTAATATTTCATAGGTTTTGGATACATACATATGATTTAATCAAGTGTGGATATAGATGAGTGGATATGATGAACCAGGGAACGACATGACAATGGTATAGATATATACAATTTATTAACACAATTCATTAGAAAATATAAATAATAACAATCATGTTTGGATCTGATCATGATCCATGTATGGGGTTACATTTAAACCAAAAAAAACCAATTACAATGTTTGATGATCAGTATTGATAATGGTACAGAATTTCGATATCACCAGGATAAATATATGATTTTTACAAAGAATTACAATATTCAACCATAAGTTATTTATAAAGGTACAGTATTTAGATATCACTAGGATAAATATATGATTTTTTACAAGAATTCCCCTGTCAATAATGACAACCAAGGTTATGAACTATTAAATATAACAATTACCATAATGAACATCAGTATTAGGTGTATGTGTGTGTATCATAATGAAGTCATACTGGAGTTCATGACACCAACAATTGTGAATCAAAACAATAATGATCAATTACCCAGAAATGACAGTTACATACATAGTAAATAATCGGTATTACATGTCAGCATAAAAATGAATTTTTATATTGAGAATGATAATATTTTATCAAGAAATATGCCACCATAAAATTAGTATGTCAATTTTGGAGAGCAAACACAATACCTGGTTATATTAAGTTAGAGGCCAAATGAATATATATAATAAATTTATGTGTGTGTTTACATACATAGGGGACGTTAAGTATATATATATATTATTATTATTATATTTTATTGTTAGTATTCCCAGCAGGAGTTATGGACAAAAGCATAATTTTAGCTCCCTTCATTATTAATAGTTATATGAAAAGTATGGCTTATCTATTTCACACAGAATTAACAACAGGTATGATTAAGAAATCTAATTACAGCATTCAGTGGCGTCTGGGTTTGAATCCTGTGCTGGCTATATTATTAGCATTGGCAAACATGGGCCAATCTCCTTTGTCGAGCAGTAATGTATATATTCCTATAGTAACACATCCGCATTCAGCTTGGCTTGTGTAGGAAATAATAGAGCGTGGGTTTTGAATCCCTATCTTTATAGAGTATACCCATTCATCAGCTCAAAAAAAACCTTGGCTATCTCGCATCGCCATGACCGCTAAAATATCCGCGTGGCAGTCCGCATAGCATTACTCGACATATTTATTATTAAAAGCCATATAGGCACAGATCAATGTATTAAGCTACTGCTATATTTGCCCATTAAAAGCATTAACTTATATCTGCATAGATATTTTCCTAAGCCTGTATTTAATAAGTAATAATGGAGAAATCCGACAACCATATCTTATAGGCTATAAAACGCCCAAGTGTTTCAAATATGAATCTTAACTATAAAATGCTAAAGAGGCAAAAAAAATACCACTGCTGAGGCATTTCTTTCCCCAAATGCATGCATCACTAAATATACATATAGAGTGAGATGAACACATATCTTTGCAATAAGTAATATTGCCTATTTTAAATTTTAAAAGAAGAACTATCATTATTATTATTATTATTTTTCACATTTAAATAAACGCATACACACACATATATATATACCATTCTACCTTCTTTAATTGTCACAAAGAATCTTAATCTAAATCAAATAAAATAATTTTAACACTTATTTATATTTTAAATTTCTTTACCAAGATACTGTGATTATGCATATACTGGAAGAGGGCGGATTTTTTTATATATTTGATTTCTTTTCTATCTCTCTTTTTTTTATTAAATAAATGACATTTTTCACTAAGCCAGAATTAGACCGATTTAAAAAATTTAACTGACTGATTCTTATTTTATCATTCAAAATGAATCGTTACCCCTTTCCCACTTTAGATTCAGGACAAAGCAAACAAATTTATACATAAATTGGTTTCATAGTGTAATATCATTTGTCCCCATACTTAACTAAATTGGCACAAATAAATTAATCAATCAAATATATATTATACTTAGAAAAAAACATACCGGCATATCTCAAAATAAAATATATAAAAGCTGTCATTATAAACTCTATAATAATCTTTTGTTGCACTTAGAATTATACATTACATTTTTTTCTTTCTTGTTTTAACCATAATCTAGTTATAATTTAAATTGACTTGTTAAAACAACAATAAAAAACTAAACACTCATATATATATATATATAACTGTCCTTTTGAAACACATCTTTTTAAGATAGTCTTTTGCGAATTTTATGAATCTAAGGAAATTAAATGTTCGAATTTTTACAGAAGGCATTCTTAAGATATAAATAATTTTTTTTTTTTTTTTTAAGATAGAAAGTTTATACTTGCGATAGATTATGGTGTCACTTTGCTTGATGCAGATAATTTTCTACTGGTTCACTCATTGTCAGGATCGACCTTGGGCTTTACTGGACTCAGGATAGACTGGCTTCAGGTTGCTTCGCTATTTTTCTTCGATGGATCATTGTGTCACTTTGATTGAGGCAGATATTTTTTTCATCGTTCACTCATTATTAGGATCGATCTTGGGCTTTACTGAACTCAGGATAGACTGGCTTCGATGTTGGTTCTCCATTTTCTTTCATAGCAACAGCATGGGATTTGTCTCTCCTCCTCTTCTTTAGATGCATTTTTCTGGAGACTTTCCAGAGAAGGGAAAAGTAATTTGTACTACTCACAAACCATATTGTGGATCTCTTCTCAGCTTAATTATAGTATTGCACTAGTAGTTGAGAGTCACTTTTCTCTTAAAACTTTTCTTTAAAAGGCACCAACTTTTTTTTTACTACCAACAACTTTTTTCTTCTCTAACTGCTTGACTTTGAATACCCTGGTTCTTTTTCTTTGCTCTATTTATAAAATTTTTTTTGCTAAGCAACTCTTTGTTTTCTATACATATATTTTTTTAATACCTATAATATATTTGCCTTGGTTAGAAACAAAAAACAGACTGCAGGATTGATTTTTTTTTTTTTATTTACATCAGTTTAAAGATAAGACAAACAATTCAACACTTCCATGCAACTAGCTGAGTTGATCTTTTACCAAAAACAGGTGACATAATCGAGATAAGATTACACCAAGGTATGAAAATCTTACTTGCCTTTTAATCACCTCAAGGATGAGAAAATGAATTCACATTTACATGCAACTATATTTTTCGGAATGTTTAAGAAAAAAAAAACAGAATCATCAAAATGTTATTTGCAAGGAACGAATCGCCTTTAGGACAAAGATATAAGACAATGGAAATATATTTTTCTTTCCAAATATACATATATAAAAAAAATGCATTTCAATAGAACAATATACATATACATGAGTCCACTCATTCGTCAAGTCATGCACCTGCATATTATCCCCTTTAGCAAACAAACAAAAATGAAAAAAAAATGAAAAATTAGATATTTGAGCTTTAAAATCTATATACGTATACTATTTCTAACAACTAACATGAATCTCTGAGTGTTCATACACACTGAACGCTTCAGCATATGTTTCAGATGGCTGTTTGTGGTGTATCCAGTTATAATTATATCATACATAATAAGATTAATGCATTTAAAAATTTTGAAGATTATTAAAATGGAGAATGAAAATAAAAAGGATAAAAAGCTGCAGGAAATAATGGAATTAAATACTTCTGAAAATAGCTGTGAAGAAGATAGCTAAGCATTTTCAGATATTGACAATGCCCTTCCAATTAGTGATTCAAGCAATCAAATAAAGCATAAATACATCAATGAAGAAATAAAAATGCATGAGAATAGTGTAACATCATCACAATTAGACATGATGCAAATAATTAATACATTATTTAAACAAAGGGAATCAAGATTAATTGAGCATAATCAAAATCAAATAAACCAAACTATGGAAAATAATCAAAAGAAAATGGAGCAAATAACCCAAACAATAGAAAATAATCAAAAAGATAATCAAAAGCAAATAAACCTAATTATGAAAGATAATAAAAAATGTATGGAACATAACCAAAAGCAGGTGGAATCAAGGTTAGAACATAAAAAAACAAATGGAACATACTCAAAAACAAATTTAATTGAAACTAGAAACATTAGACCAAAAACATGAGAAAAATCAGTATAAGATCAATGAAAAAATTGATCAAGTATAATTCGAAGAAAAATAATGAATCAAATCATGGACAATGAACAGATTCAATTGCCATTAAAATTAGAGAATGAACCAAAAATATGTGATGAACTTTTAGTTGAATCAGAACCAAAATTGCTTGAGAAAAATATACAAAATAAACATGATCTCCTTCAAATAAATGACCAAAAGCTTCTAATGAGTTTTGAAAAACAAACAAACTATTTTTAACAAATTAATTGACATGCCAGTTAAAGTCAATCTACTTACTGCTAATAAAATCTAAGACTTATACTAGCCTTGTTAAAATTATTGTACTCCAGAAAAGATAATGGAGACAAGCTGATATGTAAAAAATAAAAAAAACCCAATGAATTGTATTTTCTCTTTGTAATGGGGGATGAAGTTCAAGACTGCTCAGACTTTGGAAGTAAAGCAGCAAATGCCATTGGATATTGTATCCCAGAGAATAGGCCCCTGACTATGAGTAATGAGCCAATTGGGTCTCTATAGGTCCCTCTGATATTATATTTTTAGTAAGCTCAATGAGTCATGTTGTTTGTAAAGATAGGTAATTTAGAATTATTTACATAAAATTATATATAAGTAGTTTTATGTTAGTTATATGTAAATGTATATTAGTTTTAGTAGATGTACAACCTACCATACATTCATTTTCAAATTTGCATATTAATTCCAATGATATATAATTATTTGTTTCCATTAATGTAAAATTAATCTTGTTATTCAGTCACTGTATCCTGTGAGTATTTATTACTTTACTTGTGAAAAATTTATATTAGTTTGTTCCAATCTACCAGTCCAGACACAATATGAGCAAAATTTCAATTAAGTTATGTGGATGATAACAATCAATCCTTAAGCTATCAATAATCTCAACTTGCAATCCAAGACAACCTCCTTTAACAATAAAGGTGGTACCATCTTTATCTATGGTCTTAAATATTTATAGACACTAAAGATTGAAACTTGAGCAAGGAGTGTGAGGTCAAAATACAAAGAAGTTTAAACAAACTTCATTAATTAGGCAACTATAACCTGTTCTGAAAACAGACCAATAAATAATCAATTATAATATCCACATTCTGAAAGCAGACTAATAAGTAGTCTTTTATATTCCATATTTCATATAAAGTATATATTTACTAAGTCAATAAAGCCAATTACTCAAGGCTGTAAAAGGTTTATAAATGTAGATGATAACAAACAACCTTAGGCTATCAACACTCTCAACCTGTAGTCAAGGCAACCTCCTTTAACAATAAAAGTGATATGACCTTTATCTATGGTCATATATTTATACGGGACCTAAAGATTGCAACTTGATTAAGGAGTGTGAGGTTAATAATGCAAATAAGTTTAACTTTATATAAAATTTGGAATTTATAACTATTTATTAGTCTGCTTTCAGAATCTGGAAATTATAATTGACTATTTATTAGTCTGCTTTTGGAACAGGTTACTAGTTTCCTGATTAATGAGATCTGTTTAAACTTCTTTATATTATTAACCTCACAAACCTTGGTGAAGTTGCATTCTTTAGTATCTATATAAATATATAAGACCCTAGATAAAGGTGATACCACCTTTATTGTTAACAGAAGTTGTCTTGGCTGCAGGTTGACATTGTTGACAGCTTAAGGGCTGATTGTTATCATCTACACTTATAAACCTATTAAAGCCTTGGGCAATTGGTTTTGTTGTCTAGGTTATCTGGAGTTCAAAATAGACAAAGAAGTTGAAGAAAGTTGTGATTCTGAGGAAAAACGCCAAAAAATTGTGAATATAAAAATCAGTGAAAAATTCTGTTAGCCAGGTAGTTAATAACGATTTTCCTAAAGAAGAGTGTGGTCACAAGTTTTCAAAATCATATTATCATTATTTACATTTGGGTAGTAATTTCTAAAAGTTATTTTATGGCTGCCAAAACCAGAAGAATTAATATGAAAATATAAAAGTGTAAATAATTATCATTTTTTAATTATTGTACTGTTTCTGTATCTCTTGTTAAATAAAATTTTATAGAATTCATTTTGTTTTAATTCACACATTTTATTTCATGAGATTGGGAGTGCTTGAATATAACTTGCATAAAGGCACCTCTTATCCATACAGCAGCTTTGGTGACAACAATCAACAAAATACCTAGGATAATGATCAAATTATCTTGAAAGATCAAGCTTCAATTCAGAAACTTTTAGTCCTTGAGTCATCTCTCTTTCAATATGTCATACTGCTCAGACCACTAAATAGTCTAATAGATCTTGAAAGACCAAGCTTCAATTCAGAAACTTTTAGTCCTTGAGTCATCTCTCTTTCAATATGTCATACTGCACAGACCACTAAATAGTCTAATAGATCTTGAAAGACCAAGCTTCAATTCAGAAACTTTTAGTCCTTGAGTCATCTCTCTTTCAATATGTCATACTGCACAAACCACTAAATAGTCTAATAGATCTTGAAAGACCAAGCTTCAATTCAGAAACTTTTAGTCCTTGAGTCATCTCTCTTTCAATATGTCATACTGCACAGACCACTAAATAGTCTAATAGATCTTGAAAGACCAAGCTTCAATTCAGAAACTTTTAGTCCTTGAGTCATCTCTCTTTCAATATGTCATACTGCACAAACCACTAAATAGTCTAATAGATCTTGAAAGACCAAGCTTCAATTCAGAAACTTTTAGTCCTTGAGTCATCTCTCTTTCAATATGTCATACTGCACAGACCACTAAATAGTCTAATAGATCTTGAAAGACCAAGCTTCAATTCAGAAACTTTTAGTCCTTGAGTCATCTCTCTTTCAATATGTCATACTGCACAAACCACTAAATAGTCTAATAGATCTTGAAAGACCAAGCTTCAATTCAGAAACTTTTAGTCCTTGAGTCATCTCTCTTTCAATATGTCATACTGCACAGACCACTAAATAGTCTAATAGATCTTGAAAGACCAAGCTTCAATTCAGAAACTTTTAGTCCTTGAGTCATCTCTCTTTCAATATGTCATACTGCACAAACCACTAAATAGTCTAATAGATCTTGAAAGACCAAGCTTCAATTCAGAAACTTTTAGTCCTTGAGTCATCTCTCTTTCAATATGTCATACTGCACAGACCACTAAATAGTCTAATAGATCTTGAAAGACCAAGCTTCAATTCAGAAACTTTTAGTCCTTGAGTCATCTCTCTTTCAATATGTCGTACTGCACAAACCACTAAATAGTCTAATAGATCTTGAAAGACCAAGCTTCAATTCAGAAACTTTTAGTCTTGATTCATCTCTCTTTTAATATGTCATACTGCACAGACCACTAAATAGTCGAATAGATATTGAAAGACCAAGCTTCAATACAGAAACTTTTAGTCCTTGAGTCATCTCTCTTTCAATATGTCATACTGCACAGACCACTAAATAGTCTAATAGTTTAGCTGTTTAGTTTTGAACATTTAAAATGATAGATTGAACTTCTATATACTAAACAGTATTGAGAAAAACAGAGAACAAAGACCAACAATGCAAAAAATCATATAAATAAATGAAAGAAAAAGAAATGTGAATGTCTAAAATTTAAGTCACTGTTAATTCTAACATCATAAGACTGTTAACTGATCAAAAAATGTTAGATTATAGATAAATTCTTTCATTTAAAAATATTTTTGATTTTATTTTCATCTCATTAAGACATCAAATTAAAATGTGATGGTACGACTGAAAGAAATCAATTGAAAACTTAATTATAATTTTAAATAAAATTAAAAGTTTATAAATATGCACTAAGCAAAATAAATTAGTTTCACTGATAGAAAAAAAAGATAATGAAATTTTAAAAATATTCTTATTAGGATATAAAAACAATTACAGTAGATATAAACTTTATAATCGAATATTTTTCTACTAATCCAAGACATTTAATTTAAATTTTCTCAGTAAAATTAAAATATTAAAGTAATAGAAAAAAAAAAAAAGAACAATTAGGCACGGCTTAATTCATTATATTTAATTAAATACACGGAAATTAAGTAAACACATAATAAAAACGATAATATGCAATAATGAGAAAAGTTGAATATTTTCAAACAGCGCATCCAAACAATAACGAAAAATAAGTTTGTGACTAAATCACGAATAAAAAAATATTAAATTCAACAAACTCGATTATAAGTTATACAATCATTTCTATGTTAAAACCTTTTTTCTATTTCCAAACTTTTTTTACTGAAAACTATATTATTACGACTTTAGTCGATCGTTGTTAGCCTTGCAAGTACTGCAGTTGGTTGCAGACGGTTGTTGCGGGTTCGCCTCCCGGCCGATGCTATGACATATGGAGAGAAAAAAAAGAAAAGACACTTGTGCGTTCCTTAAAACTTAAAAATAAATAAATCTAATTTCTAATCTCATTTAAAAGGTAGCATCTAGGATATATTATAAAGTACTAAGATTTAGTATTTACACTATGTACGAATGTAGTGCCATCAAATCATCTTGATCGATTTTTTTTTCAATTCTATTTTTCAAAATAACGTAAAACATTATTGAAATACCTATAAACACTATCAGCAAAACATATATATATCCACACACATGAAATTTACAAAAAAAAAAAAAACGTTATATATTTTGACGAGCATCAGTTTCTCATCGCAATTAATAATTCTACAACTTTATGTAAATGTTCATGTTTGATAATAACTCTAAAACTTCAGACAAATCTATATTACATAAAAAAACGTGACTATAGATATAAGTACTTTAAAAGAATGGGAGTTTTATAAGGCAGTGATATTAATATAATATGAATTATTAAATTATTATCATGTCTACTTAATTAAGCAAAAACTTTATTCTGAAGAAATTATAAAACAAAAAATGACAGATTAATAGTACTGCTTCTTTACATTTTTTGTGCGTAATCAATATATAATTTAAAACTTTATCAACGATAATAATAAATCCAATATATATTAAAGTTTACAGTTATGATATTTACATATAAAATTTTCTAGCACAATCTGATTTACAAGCATCAAACTTTCTCCACTTACAACTTAACACTATTCACTTTAAATAAATACATTAACTAATCATTCATTAAGCTAGAAATTCCTGTATGATTCATAAACTAGCAGATAAGACATAGACAATGAAGGTGAATTATTGTAACCCATCTATTTAAATCCAGATATGGCAATAATCTGGAATGGCTAAGATACTATAAAAGTTAGCTAATGGTAACACTCATAAATGATTTATACATAATTAATTTTAGTCATAAAATTTCACTACTAGTAGTACTATCTTGTTCGAGTGTGTGTGTCTATATCATTAACATTATAAATCTATTTCAGGATGAAAATCTCTCTAAGCAGACCCCAGTTTCTCTGATCAATAGTTTCATTCTTTATATATTCCATAAAACTTCTTTATTCTATCCACCTCACATAGTCTCTTTCAAATCTCCTGAGGGTACAATGCTTTTATTGTCAAGCTATTGCATCTCTCCTAGAAATATTTCCAAACCAGCTCTATTTCATCTACTTGGTTTTCTCAATGTTGTCAATAATGTACTCTAATTTATGTATCTTGCTTGCTAATTAAATTAATAATCCCAACATAAATCCCTACACTCAATGTGCAATCTATGTATTTTTCTTCTGTGATATCTAAAATTAATTTCATCCATTATGATTCTATCTGCATTAATAAAAAATTAACCTTATTATGTTAGTTTCTTGTTTTATAGAAATTAAAGAGTAATATTATCTCTTATTGCTTAACTGTTAATTCTATTTTTTTTTGCATACATCTAATAAATAGCTCTTTCAACATTTCTTGATGCACTGAAGCATTAATTATAAAAACATCCATCCCATAGGTGATAACTAAATGGTGTAAGCAATCTTTTTTTTCTGTTTCCTTTACTTTCACAAATTTCTATAAGTAGTTTTAGAGAACTGTGATCCTTCAATGTTAATTCACTCATTTCTTCAGTATCTGAAAATATCCTATATCTTGATCATATATCCTATTACTTTAATCGCGAATGAAATAGCTATGATTTAATACCTTTTAATAATCTACAAATTCAATGTAAAATGACAATCTGTTAAACATTTTTATACCTTTTTTTAAATTCTTGAATGTAATCTATTCTTTTACAATATACTTTTTAAGTCCACCCATTTCTTTTGTTTAGTTTGTGTTGAAACTCCTCTTTAATAGACTTATAATGATCTTAATACATTTGTAGTTCTTAGTTACAACAATCTTGTTTTACATCTTTTTTAAAAAAAAACAATGTTACTGATTTTCCTAATAACATAGATACTTTTCACTATTTCTTCATCTGCTTCTTTTAAAATATTTATCATGATTAATATCATTTTCTGGAATTTTTCCAATCTTTGATAGATTTTATTACATAATTAAAACATGTACTGGTGAATTAATTTTACTGTAATTATATAAGCTATAGTATTTATCTTTTCTTTATTACTTATATATTGTTTTTTATAGAATCATTCTATACAGATCATGAAGCTATATCAGTTTTAAATAAGTGACATACTTTCTTATAATTACTAAAATAATTTTTCTAGATATTTCATAATTGTATTTTATAATTTCATCATTAACATTTTTTTCATAACATTTTACAGAATACCACATTGATTATTCCTTCTTTCCTGCACATGCATTGTCATATCTGAATAGAAAATTTACTAGTAAATTGTTGCTTTTTTTTTTTTTATCAAGTTAATTAATTGTATACTCATGAAATCCAAAATTGTTATTAATTCCAAATACATTAACTTCCTTACATAATTAAACAACAACAAAAAACCCTTTTAAACAGTTACTATTTATTATTTATTTATTTTTCAGAAGTTCCAACGTTCAAACAATAAAACGATATAAGTTCAGCATAAAGATTACACTTAATTGACTACATGAATCATCCCTCCTCATTTTCTTCAATTGGGAATCGATTTAGGAATATTCAGCTCTCAAACAACCAATCATTTTACTAAAAATGAATAAACATCTCAGGAAAAAGAAAAAAAAAGATACTCTAATATGACTAAACATGGATTCAAATCTGAGACTAATTTTTTTTTTTTTTTTGAGTTAACTGATTCACAGTTAACTCATAAATAAACAAAGAAATGGAAATCATTCTGATCATCACAATCTGATTATTGGCAAGCCCAGAAGTACTATCTTCTCCATTACTTCTCTGTAAGGGACAGTTGATTATCTTCGCATGGGATATGTAAAAACTGTTTTGCTTTCCATTACTTAGTTTATTCAACTGAAAGGTTTCCTATTGTTTGTCATCTCCCAAAACACAAACGATTTAATTATTTCAGTTAACTAATTAAAACATCAATAATCATTATCAAAAAGATTTTATCAGAGGAAAAAAAACATTCATTTTATAAATGAATAAAAAATTAATTAATATAAATTTATTACATATCAGTAATTCTATACTAGCAATTATAAAACTAATTTGATGATAAATTTGTTTAATCTATTTCCAATACTGAATCATTTCTATAAAAATAAGTTAGTAAACCATGAGAGCAATTAAAATTGAATTCAATATAAAACTGGATAACATTTAGAAACAAAACACTTTTATAGCTTTCTTTTGTAGCAAATTATGAAAGGAATTCAGTGAAAAGGTACTTTAATTTTATCTTCAAGCAATTTGTCTGATCTCCACTAATAAAATACAGGTAATGAATGGTTTTATTTTTGATGTCTCATTGAGCTTGGTTATTCTCTTGTTTAATTAATATTATAAATAGTATTAAAAAAAAAATATTTGCTAAAATTGCTATTACAAAATGTTTCAATAAAATTGTAATTGTTATGTACAATTTATTCTCTTTTATCTTACTTCACCTATTCTCATGATATAAATGCTTATTAAAATTTATTTTATAACTGACTAAATATTGAGGTGCTGAACTGTGTCCAAAAATAATGAAGCACCATTAATTAATATATAAACAAACTTCAATATATATACATATTTATTGTTGAATTTGTTTTATCAAGATTTAATATTTAAATTTTCAGGACTTAAAATCTAATCAGTTTTGGTTTAATATTAATAAGGTTGTTATATAAAGGACTTGGACAAAGATTTCAATCTCCCTTCAACTATCCCCTCTATCTCATAAAATCGATACACATGACCACACACATGTGAATACAATAAATAATCTCTAAAACATATTTTGTGCTGAACCAGCACTCATCAGTTGGTCCAGATCATCATCTCCCACACACATATATAATCAGTGCTCAGTTTATATTAAGATAGCAAATTTTCAAACTTTAATGAACATTCTTCAATCTACTCCACCCGCCGATTCTTCAGCCATGCATACCATTGAAAATCTTATGATGGAATGCCTAAATCCCTTGATAATGCTGATATTATTATCATGACCATGTTGACTTTAAGTCACTGACTCCTCATGTATAGCGCCTCATCCATTTAAATACCCAGAAGAGGAATGGGCAGAATACAGGCTGAATCTGTAATATTTGATGGAATACAAGTATAATTTATATACTTGGGAGTTTAGATGTATTTATATAAGGGACTTGAACAGACCTTCAATCTTCCTTCACCTATCCGCTCTATCTACAAAAATAAATTTCAATCTTATAAATATTTGCTTGAATACAAGTATAATTTTATATTTGGAGTTTTAGATGCAATTATATAAGGGATTTGAACACAGACCTTTAAACTCATTTCAACTATTCACCCTATTTCAGATAACTGATACATGTGACCACACATGTGAAAAACATAAATGATCTCCAATATAATATTAGAAATCATTTATTTTGTACTGATTAAGCGCAAAGGAGAACATTTAACTTTTTCACATGTGTGTGGTCACGTGTATCAGTTATATGAGATAGGGTGAATAGTTGAAATGAATTTTAAAGGTCTGTGTTCAAATCCCTTATATAATTGCATCTAAAACTCCAAATATAAAAATTATACTCGTATTCAATCAAATATTTATAAGATTGAAAATTATTTTTGTTGAATAGAAGTTGGGAGTTATCCCCTAGTCAGTGAAGAGGTATTAAATACTCAAGAACAAAGGTGCTGGTAAAAGGATAATTGCCTAAATTTGTCTTCTTTATAGTACATTGTTTAATCTAACAAAAAAATTAATTGGCTAAATTGTTTAAAGTTCTTTAGAAATATAGTTTATTTATATATCATCATTATTTTCAACCATTTTCAATCCACTGCATTATGATCTCTTCAAGTTCAATCCATCATCTTTGGTCTCTAGTCTATCTTCTCCACATATACCCATAAAACTTCCTTGTTTCATCCCATTCATCTCTCACATGGGCTCTTGCTATGTCTCTTACAATATCTTGGAATCCAGTTTAATATTTTAACTGACCATCTATTATCATCTCTTCTAGTCTTCAGTCATTTAATTCTTTCAATGATGTCAGTAACACTTGTTTGCCCTCTCACTCATGTATTTCATTTTTTATCTCTTCTTACTTTTAATATGCATCTCTCTATCTTTCATTGAGTTATCTGAAGTTTCTGTATTGTATTGTTTTTCTGTTATGTGTCCAAGTTTCAGATACAGACATAAGGACTGGGAGAACACATTCATTAAAAACCTTCCACTTCAAATACACAGGCATATTTCCTTTTAATATCAAGTTATTTCTACCAAAAGCATATCAACCAAGTTTAATTCTATGATTAATTTCATCCATTATGTTTCATTTGTAATAACAATCTGACTAAGATATTTGGTAGTTTTCCTTTGTTGTAGTCAATCAGCATAATAATGGTTCAATAAAAAATTAAGAGTGCAAAATTCAGGATCAAGAATCAAAAAGAAGCAAGAAACAAAATTATTTCAAGAAAAATTTGCCTATATATATATATATATATATTATTTATTTTGTGTTTAATACCTCACTACTTCTTTATTTTACCTAACCCAACCTTGGTACTTCAGTATATTTTAATTATATTTAATTACAGAAAGTGTCTTAATTATGTAATTGCAACTTTAAACTGTAAAATAAAGTTAAAATCTTAATTTTTTAAATCTTCTTAATAATTTATTTATTTTTCTTCAAAAACAAAATATAGACGTTTTGATTACACTTTATTTTTAAAATCTATTTTCCTTTAATATTAATATGCCTAATTATGTTATTTTTGCAGCAAACACTTATACCAATATAAATCCATATATAAATTTTTTAAAGTATATTTTTCTAACTATAAAATTTAAATCTTTGACAACAAAAAAAAACTAGCTCTATCATCATCATCAGCCATTATCAATCCACTGCAGAATGAAGGTCTCTCCATGTTCAATCCATCTTCTCCAATCTTTAGCTTCTCTTCTCCACATCACCCCTGCACACTTTCTTATTTCATTCATCCATCTCACATGTGGTCTTTTTTGGGGTCTTTTACAATCTCTTGAAATCCAGTTTAAGATTTCAATTGTCCATCTATTATCATCCCTTCAAACAATATGTCCAGCCCAATTCCACTTCAGTCTTTTAATTTTTTCAATGAGGACAGAAACACATGTTTGTTCTCTTACCCATATATTGCATTTTCGATCTTTTCTTGTTACTCCCAACATGCAGCTCTTCATACTTCTTTGAGTGGTCTGTAGTCTTTGTAATGTTCTTCTATTAAGTGTCCAAGTCTCAGATCCATAAGGTAAAACACATAGGCATATTTCCTTTTAGTATCAAGTTATTTCTACCAAAAGCACTTCAAACAAGTTTAATTCTATGATTAATTTCATCCATTATGTTTCCATCTGTATTAATAATCTGACCAAGATATTTGAAACTGTTAACTTCTTCTAACTCATCATAATCAATCTTTATTTTCATATTTTAAAAAAATCCATTAAACATTACTGTAGTCTTTTTAACATTTATCTTTAGTCCTACTTTCATCTGATAACTCCTGCAAAATTTCCTGCAGGTCTAAAACATTATTTGCAAAAACAACTGCATCATCTGCAAAATGAAAATGACTTAAATCATCTCCATTTACTTTCATTCCTTTAGCTTCTCATTTTAATCCACAAAATACTTCTTGCAGCACTGCTGTAAAAAGTTTTGGAGATATGGAGTCACCCTGTTTTACACCCATCTCAATGTTGACTTTCTTAGTATCATTATGTAATCTAATTGTTGCTGTTGCATTTTTACAAATATTCTTTAAAATATGACAATATCATGGATCTATACCTTGATGATCCAATGCTTTAATCACCGAATGCCTTTTCATAATCTACAAATCCAAAGTATAATGGCAACTCATATTCATTTGTCCTTCCATAACTTCTCTCAATACCTGGATATGATCTGACTGTACTAAAACCACTTTCAAATCCAGCTTGTTCTCTTGGATGATGGAAATCCAATGTTTTCTGTAAACGAGTTGTAATTATCTTGGTATAAATTTTGTATAAAACTGATAAAAGGCTGATAGGTCTATAATTTCTATTATCTTCTTTATCACCTTTTTTAAATATTAATATTAATACTGCAATCTTCCAATCATCTAGTACATCTTTATCATTTAGACATTTGGTATATAACTTTGCTAAAAATGTTTCTATTTCTTCACCTGATTTTTTTAATATATCAATTATAATTCCATCATTACCTGGAGCCTTTCCTTTTTTTATAAATTTAATTGCATGTCTCACTTCTTCATTTAAAATTCTGGGCAATTCAGCAGATGTAATAGATATAGGAGGTACTTGTTCTTTATTACTATATAATTCTTGCTAAGTCTTCTACCCATTTCATGATGCCATCTCTCTTTTTAGTAATAATTCCATCTTTTTTTCTTATTGCAGATATAAATTTCCTACCAATACCATAATGTTGTTTTACACTCTTGAGACTTTTATTCTCTTCCACAGCTTTCCTTGCTAGTTCACAGTTACACTTTCTTATATCATTTTCAACAATTTTCCACACCATTTTACAAAATTCAAGATATTCAATCCTTTTTAATGCATCATTTTTGCATATCTTCATATTCCTTCTTTTCTTCATAAATTCTCTAGTCTCAGTAGAAAATTTATTGGCCAATTGCTGCTTTTTTCTACAAGCTATCTTTGTTGTAGTTTTTAAAAGTTTATCAGTTATTTTCATATTGATTTCATTCAAATCTGAATCATGTTCAAAATCTACTAATACTTGAAATCGATTTGTAAGTTCTAATTTAAATTCATTAGAATGTTTCTGAAGATTAGGAATATCAACTATAAATACTGTTTTTCTTAATAATTTTTGTCTCTCTAGTTTTGCATCAACATGTATCTAACATCTTACTAATCGATGATCACTTCCTGTGTTAAATTTATTAAGAACATTACAAACTTGAAATATGTATTTTCTGTTAGTCAAAATATAATCCAATTCTGCTGTACCTTCATTTGGATGCTTCCATGTCCATTTCCTTTTAACATTTTTTTCAAAAAAAGAATTCATAATATAGTTTTTCTTTTTCTGCAAACTCCACAAGTCTATGTCCTCTCCCATTTCTATTACCATAACCAAAATACCTACAGCACTTTCATCTCTCATTTGTTTACCAATTCTAGCATTAAAGCCTCCCATAACAATTTTAAAATGCTGTTTACTCTGATCAAAAGCCTTTTGTACATCCATATAAAAATTTTCTACTACTTCATTACTATGAGAACTTGTTGGGACATAAACCTGAGTTATCTGCATTTGGTATCTGCTATTAAATTGCATAAGTAATCTTATCAATCTGTCTGATACACCATCAATCTCCACAATGTTGTTCTTCCACTTTTTATTTATAATGAATCCTATTCCACTTGTAGTTCCAATATTTGTGCCTTTATACTAAAGTACATGTCCACTTTTTAAATCAACTATCTCTTTACGTTTTCTTCTAACTTTACAAAGTCCAATAATGTCCTATTTAATATAAGACAGTTCTTATTCTAATTCTTGCAATCTTTCCTCATTTGAAAGTGATCTGCAGTTGTAAGTACCTAAATAAAAAAGTCATCATCATATGGCAGGCTGGGTCCACAATCAGGGGATTCTTTGCACCCTCCACCTTATCAACTGCTGCCTTGGTTGGTGACTTTACAGCTTCCTTGGAATAAAGGCCATGATTTATTTTTGTCTGTCATAATTGCATATATCTATTGGAAAAATATTTATCATTTACACAAACATTCATTCTGCTTATCAGGAGACTGAGAATAAAGACCATGGTGTTTCTTGAGAGTAAACTTAGAGGTAAAAACCCAATAAACTCACCACCCTGGCTAATGTGTGTTAGTTTATTCTAAAATATTGTTTTTAATAACTCCTTGAAACATTTCACTGTTACATGTTATATTATTATTTCTAATAATTGTTTCTAAAATATTATTTTTAATAAATTTCTTAAAAAAATTTTGAAGCTATTTTTATTAGTAATATATATTGACAGGTATATAAAAAGTTCTTAAAAGCTAAATAAAGTTAGATGAACAATCTAACCCCCACATATAAGCCAATACATGTTTTTTCCATTTGTTTTTTTTTAAGTTATCAATAATACCTTCACCTTAACTTTAATATGCAGTGTGTATTCAACAAGTGACGTTTAGTCAGAAATTTATAATAAAATAAAATCAAGCAGAATAAGTATAATTAAACGTATATCTACTCAATTTAACAAAAATATCTTAATTCACCACTGAATGCTAGGCGTATAAAAGCCAATATTTGTTTCTGAAAAAAAAAAAGAAAAAAAAAGTGAGACAACTTTGAAAGAGACATGTCTTGTGCTAGAAGAGCTTACATTGCAATAAATAATTAAAAAGGTACTAATCTTTAGATTTTCAATATTTAAACTTCAAATCCTCTTCATTATTTGTGCCAATACATAAAAAAAAAAGTCCATATGTCAATTAAGTAATTTAAACTTTTGGAATTGAAATTCACACATCTTCACATATATACAAATAAAATACCAAAAAATAAATAAATTAAAGGAATAGTTATTTTAAATTCTAAACTAAATAATCTTGAGAATTTAAAAAAGCAATTATTTTCAGAGAATTACTATGTCTAAATCATACTTTTAAATAATATCCAATTATATAGAGTAGTTAAATATTAAATACAGTCTAACACTGTATTAGTAATAACAAATAAAAAAAATTATATAACATTAAAATACAAATAACTAATTTAACAAATTTAAAATATCATCGGTAAAGTTGTTCTTTTCAAAAATAATTCAAAATTTTCCATTTATATAAATGACTACACCAAACTTCTTTTTAAAACTTGTTTTTAATATGACTATTATAAAAATAAAACTACATACTAACATTTTCGACTATTTTATAGTATAGTCTTTTTCAAGGTACACTAAAAAAATTAAAAATCACATTCCAAACAAATCCAAAAATATTAAAAAATACTAAAAAATTCTCTTTACTCAACACCTTTTTCTATTGCAAACAATCTCAAAACTTTATCAATTTTTTTTTTTTTTTACATTTATATACTCATCTAACAAATCTATTATTTTCTTTCTGTTCTATTAACATTCTATTTAATTCAGAATTAATTTCACTAATGTAAATTCCTTTCTTTATTATTCTTTCATGGTATGATTATATACATTCTAAAAGTTTTATTTCAAAATCTTTATGTTTAAATTTATTCAAGACTATAAATAGCAAAATATTTTATTACTTAAATGCTGTTTTAATCTGGTTTCTAATTTATTTTTTGTAGTTTCAATATATGACATCTCTATATTATTTTTAATACAACTGAAACATTTTATTATGCAAACTAAATTCATAATCTCTAAATTATTATATTACCTATTATTATTAATTAAAAAACATAGTTAAACTTTTTTCTTTTTATAAACAGGATAAATGAAAACATTATATTTCTTATTAATCACTTTAAATAATTTTCTAATTTTAACAAACAAATCTTTTGATATATTGAAACCAATATAAATTACCTTTTTATTATTCTTATTTAATCTTATTCTTTATTTTATCAATATTTTTATTAAAAAATAAAATTTTAATAATATCTCTAGGATAATCATTTATAAAACACTCATGTTTTATCATATTAATCTCATTTTTAAACAAATTATTATTTGAACATAATTTAATTGCTCTAAAAATTTTACTATTAATAACATTTATTTTACTAAGATTATCAATATCTGATAACCAAATTATTTAATAATCCTAAAAATGTTTTCTTTCTATATACAGAAGTTTCTATTATAACATTACTATTATTACCAATTTTTTTTAATAATCTTAACATCCATATATTCAATACCATTAATATTTTATTTTTCTATAATAAATTTTTTGCTCTTTACTATTAATATATTTAAAAAAATTATCTGCCTTTCTTTTACTATCGTTAAATACCATAAAATAATCATCAACATATCTTACACAAAAATTGGTTTATTATTACTACTAACAAAATATTGTTTTTCAAAATTGTACGTGCTAAAAAAATACTTAGACTATTACACATACTTAAACCCTCTTTTTGTTTATAAAAATTATCCCCATATTCAAAAATAAGATCTCTACAACAAATCACCAATATCTTGTATAAATGAAAACCTATTTTTAATTTGATCTCTTCACCTTTTATATATAAATCTATACTACTATTAATAGCAACCTCTGGATCAATATTAGTATACATATTAACCATATCTAATTTTACAAAAAATAAATTTTTAAAAACTTTATTATCTAAAAAATCTCTTAATTTACTAATAAATTGTGTTGAATTATTAACACAATTTTTATCATATAATGTTATTTCATTCCAATATCAGCCTTTCAAGCTAATTGAGCTCGCGCCTTTGAGAGTGTTAAATAAATGAATACTCTCCTCTTCAATCCAAGATATAGCATTCATGCAGGAATAAAAAGAATCCCTCTTATTCCTACGACTCAAATTCTTTTACATGAGCAAATCTGAAGGTGAGAATCTACTCACGCTCTCTTCAGAAGTTCTTCAGATTTGCTTATATAAAAGAATTTGAGTCGTAGGAATAAGAGGGATTCTTTTTATTCCTGCATAAATGCTATATCTTGGATTGAAGAGGAGAGTATTCATTTATTTAACACTCTCAAAGGTGCGAGCTCAATTAGCTTGAAAGGCTGATATTGGAATGAAATATAATTGCAAGCACGGTGCTAGATAAAATATTTGCTTATTTACTCATATAATGTTATATATATTTAAAAATATTTCTATAAATCTACTTTGAAATATTTTCATAATAAGTATTACAACTACTAATAATTGGCCTCATTGGAATTCTTGGTTTATGAATTTTAGGTAATCCATAAATTTTTGCACATTTTATATCCATTTTTTTAAATTTAAATATAACTGATTTTTCTATAAAACTTTTTTCATTCATTACTGTTATATATATATATATATATATATATATATATATATATATATATATATATATATATATATATATATATATATATATATATATTATTCATTAACATACTGTCATCTTTATTGATTTTTTCAAAACACTCCTTTGATAAAAGTTGACATTTTTATTATTATTTTCATTCTTATTTAAAATAACTACATTTGATGTTTTATCACCCTTTAAAAATAATAAACCTCTATATTTATCATGCATATCTAATATTCCATTCATTATACTTATAATTAATCTTCTTGTTTTACTATTATTATTTTTTAAATTAAATTTCAAAATCTTAATTCCAAATCTCAATTCATTTAATAAGAACTCCTTATTTTTAATATTATCAATTATATTATTATTACATTTATATTCAATTAATTGCATTTTTGCTTTAATTTCAGTAATTTGCTTTTTAATATTACAATTATTTAATGGTACATAATTTAAACCTCTTTTTAAAACACCAATCTCTTCATCACTAAAAATTCTATTAGGTAAATTAATAACAAAATTTTCCTTCCCTTCTTTATTTTCATATCTACCACTTATTAATCATTATAATTTTTTACAATGCCTTTCTAAAACCTTTATTTAAAATACCATACCTTATTAATAAAAATACATTTTAACTTGTATTCTTCCTTAATTGTAATTAATCTTGTTAAACTATTATATATACTCTTAACAATATTTAATAACTCAAACTTTCTTTTATATGTCAAATTTAATTTTTTTTAAACATTTTCTTTTCCCATTTAAATATATACTTAATAACAAAAAGCGTTATAAATTTCTTTAAATTTAGGAATTACATTATTAACCAAACACTTTTTTAAAAAAATTATATCCAATGTTATTTTTATAATTTTCAATTTGCACTTCATCCATTTGTTTACCACAACAATACATTTTTTAAAAATTCAAATTGTCCATAAAATTATCCAAAAAATGTCTTTTTAAATTATTAATAAATTTTCTCATATTATATACATAATTATCCATAGAAAAGAAAAAAGAAATAATAGATTTGTTAAATAAACGTTTTTAGAGTATTTTTGGATGGGTATATAAATGTAAAAAAAATAAATATATATAGCTTTGAGATTGTTTGCAATAGAAAAGGTGTTGAGTAAAGATAATTTTTTAGTATTTTTAAAAGTTTTTGGATTTGTTTGGAATATGTGATATCTAGATTATTATATATTTCATTTTCATTTTTTAGTATCCCTTAAAAAAGACTATATTATAAAATAGTTAAAAAGTTGGTGTGTAATTTTATTTTTATAATAGTCATATAAAAAATAAGTTCTAAAAAGAAGTTTGGTGTATTCATTTATATATAAACATTACAAGCATAAAGCTAAACTAGTCAGCAAATAATTAAAATTACCCTTAATCCAAAATTCAACTTGACTAGCCAAGAAAAAACTAAATTAAAACACAACTAAAGGTTTCACTGCTACAAGCAGACTTCTCAAGTGTAAAGAACTACAAAAAGTACACAATATATATATATATATATATATATATATATATATATATATATATATATATATATGTAATAATATTATGATTCGATGTCTGTATTTTTAAAAACAATATAAGTAATTATATAACTGAATATTTGTAAATACAGTAACTTAATAATTAAAAAATATTTTATCTACTTAGGAGCGCTTTCGATTATCCCAGTAATCTATTTCAACTAAAGCTTTGAAATGCTTTAGTTGAAATAGATTACTGGGATAATCAAAAGCGGTCCTAAGTGGATAAAATATTTTTTAATTATTAAGTTACTGTATTTACAAATATTCAGTTATATATATTATAATGTTTTTCATTTTGCTAGGCCTCTACACGCTAATATAAACTGCGTGTGAGTTGATCAAGCTATGTCAAAAAAGAAGAAAGTTATATTTCTATTCTAAAAACATAGCTATATTTCCTGATCAACTCGGCCTATTAATTGGTGAGAATTGTGCTATTGATGAAATCAGCTTTTAATTTATTTAATCTGGGCACCAGAATTCCTAAGAATTCGCTGAATTCATCATATAACATCTCACAAATAAAAAAAATACTTTTAAACTAATCGGTATTACATCATACCGTAACGAGAATTATTTTCTCCTTTTTGATTATTATTCCTGGGCTTGTTTAAATATATTGGCAAGGTAAATTCCATTTTAAATCTTATTAAACTAATAATAAATTTAATACTAAAAAAATAATAACTATTATTAATAACGCACAATGAAAAGGTTGATAAAAGTAAAATCTCTTTTATTCTAACAAACTAAAAATATTTATAAGTTAAATTACGAATTAACTAAACAGGAAAATACACACACACTAATCCAGATAATGAATCGATTAACAAAAACAGTTAGATTAAGCAATTAAAGCAATTTAATAATGTCCCAAGATCTTGTATAAAATTCTTTATTAGAAAGTCCCTTGAATACGAAAAGAAAAGTCTATATCAGGATGGTAGTCTAAGCTTAGATAAATAATTGTTTGCAAACTTTTAAGTCACTATCAGGAAAATTTATTCTTAACTTACCGGTAAGTTCATGTAGGTTTATGGGATCCCAGATCATGAGAATTTCCATTGGTCTCTTCTGCCGGCGTCTTCCATTATTGTTCCGTTCTATAGCTGGAGAAAAGGCACGGTTGTAGTGACTCTTTTATTGCAAAAAGCGGTCTTCACAAGTCCCGTTTCCATGCTTGCATGACAGCTTGGTACAGCAAGGGGCATACCTGTGTAGAAGTATATTTCTTGCCACAGGTTATGCTCGCGGAAACCTCCAACTTTCAGAGACATAACTAGAAGTTAAAGAGAAGACCCAGATTGAAGTTGTCCTCTCCTTTTTATATCGCGATCCAGTTTATGAAACTTATGCGCACTCTTTTGTCTTTTTATCAGCATATAAGATAATAATCTTGTACACTCTCTCTTAAATTTAAATTACAAAGTCTTAATTTTTTTTAGCATTATTCTTCCATCTTTAATTAGCTAAAATATTTTTCTTTTAGCTTATACTTTTGGAATTCTTTTAATTTATCTGGATTAGTAATCTGCATGTCATTTATTCTTTCCAATTAGATAAAAAAAAATAAGAATGACAATTTTAACTTTCATTGCACGTTTTAACAAAAATTATATTAATCAAAAAAAAATCTTACTTTTTTAGTTTTTACCAAATGCCAATATATTTGCAACGTATATAAATAAACGTTACAATATATATATATATGACCTTCTCTTAGCAATCTCAGTCTCTGGTCATATATATATATATATATATGACCAGAGATTGAGATTGGTAAGAGAAGCTATAGAGATTTTTAAAAGGCCCAAGAGCATAAATGAAAGGTGTGAATTAAAGAAGATTAACAACATTTGGATGAAGCTATTGGAAGAGAAAATAAATTTTAAAACTTCTCAACCAATAGAATTTAAATATGAAGAGAAAGAAAATGATAAAAACGATTTTAAATCTCACACACATTCTTATGATTTGAGAAAGAGGATGCTCTGAGGAAGGTATTTGATATTGTACTGAAACATCAGCATTTAGCTTTTTCACTACATGGAATATCCCGCAAATAGTAATAATAATATGACATCTTTTATCAGTGAAAATATTAAATTAATATATATATATATTAGACATTATCCACAGATCCATTTACTTCACATCCACCCTTAATATTAAAAGAACTCTTAAATAAGTTAATTGCTTCAGAATAATAAATTTCCAGTAATAAAGATTCTTTAATTCTTTTTATTTCACTTCTCTCAAAGAAGTCTGAAGCAATTAACTTATTTAAGAGTTCTTTTAATATTAAGGGTGGATGGGAAGTAAATGGATTTGTGAATAATGTCTAAAATATATATATATATATATATATATATATATATATATATATATATATATATATATATATATATATATATGGTGTAGTTTTTGTAGTTCTTTATACTTGAGAAGTCTGCTTGTAGCAGTGAAACCTTTAGTTGTGTTTTAATTTAGTTTTTCTTGGCTAGTCTGGTTGAATTTTGGATTTGGGGTAATTTTAATCACACACACACATATATATATATATATATATATGGTGTAGTTTTTGTAGTTCTTTATACTTGAGAAGTCTGCTTGTAGCAGTGAAACCTTTAGTTGTGTTTTAATTTAGTTTTTTCTTGGCTAGTCTGGTTGAATTTTGGATTTGGGGTAATTTTAATCATATATATATAATTTATATTAAAAATTCTCTCTTGGTAATGATTTTTCTTATTGAATAAGTATGTTTGTGCAATAGGCAAAACTATGGCTATGAGAGAATTTTTAATATAAGTTTATTTTATTAGTATTTTAATATTATAACATTTTCTACTTTATAGTTTAATATATATGTAAAATCAATTGACAATGCAGATTTCAGTACACTTTTAAACAAATATAAACGTGTAAATCTGTAAGCTGAAATTCAGCTAAAAATTAAATCATATAAATTAAATCATACAGGGGAATGCATTTATAATATTTTCAATCACCGTTTTGACATTAAGCATTCATCAGTCAAGGAAGAATAAGAAAATTTCACAACCACTAGAATAAAAGCAAAACTAAAAGTAGTTCTATACATTAATATAACTAAATTGGAAAGGCTGATTTTTATGCACTCTTAAACAAATGAAAATTTATAGTTTGTATAAATTATAAAGATTATAGAAAACATAGTTTGCTCTCTTTTTAGCCACCAAAATTTTAATTATTATTACTTTTATAATTCACATTTCTATCAGACATTTGAGCATCTTCATAATTAATTACAAACAGAATAACACAATATATATTAAAAAAATATTTTCTAATAATGCTTTTAGCCAAAAAATGTTTTTTTTTTTAACCACAGCTAGTTAGTGATTGAATAAATTAATTTCTAGACATCTGTTTTTAATTCAAGTTAAATATAAAACCTCCAATTGTAATTGAAGAAAACAGTTATTTTTTGGTTTCTTAATGCACAGTAAATAAAAGTATTTATTATAAATTATATATATATAATTTTTAACTTTTCAGCACTGAGATCTTTTTCAATATTATTCCAATTTTAATTAAAATGAAAAATAAAAATAATGACACAGTCTGGGTTGTAATTTTGAAAGAAAATCACATTAAAAATCAATTCCTAGAAATGTGATTTGATCACTGCTATATTATATTTGAAAACATGAAATTCAATGTCCTTCAAAAAAAAATAAAATAATAAAGAATGTTTTAATATGTATTTAAATGCTCGCAAATTCACACCTACAAAAACTATAAACAAAGTAGCAATATGATATTTTTCTGAGTGGTATAATGTGTCAACAATAATCCACAATGTTATTAGTATCCAAAGCAAGCTTTTCCTTCAATGCGGTTATACATAAAATGTATAAATTGTAAATAAAGTATATATCTACCTACATAAGATATTATTTTTTCAGGTGCAAATAAATATTCTTTTGCTTGTGTCTTTGTATATAATGTATCAAATATGTAACTTGAATTTATTCTTTTGTACATATATTATTATTAATAAATTTTAATTTATAAAAAAAAATAATTCCAATATTATTTTAATTAAGAAATAAATTTTATTTTTTATTTAAAAAAAAAAATGTTTACAACCAAGAGAAATTAAAATTTAAAGCAACTTTTACAATCATAGTGTGGTTTATTACCTAGACAAAAACTTGTAGTTGATCTACAATATTACCCCAATTTATCGAACAATTATTTCTCATTGTGGACCTGTGGCCCACATTACATTTGACAGTTCAAATCCAATGAAAACAGAATTAGTCAAAAATACATAACTTTAAAAACATACATCAAAGTACTTAATTTTTAACAAATTTCATTATACCAATACTATCGTTCAATGCCATTCTGTTGAATGCTACAACCATATAACATCATTTGAAAGCGCTTCGAAATAGTCATGCTATTAGGAAAGTGCTTAAAAAAATTTATCTAGTGGAACAAACCAATTATTTTTTTATAGTTATCTAATATAACCTATTAGTAAACAAAATAAACTATGTAGATATAAAAATTATAAATTTTGTTCCTTAAATAAACATAAATGTTAATGTAAATCCTAATATTCCAGATGTTGGATATATATATATATATATTGTAACGGAATAAGTATATGCTGTTACATTACTTTCAAATAATAGTGAAAAAATATATAATCACCCTCAGGTAGAAATATATAGAATTTAATAATTTTATTTAAATTACTATATATAATATACAGATGCAAACTAATTATGTAATTATTTAAAGTTTAAAATCTAAAAACAAGATTGTTTTAATATAAAAGAATAATAAAAAAGTTGTTAATTAGTTATTTTTAATCTTAGAATGGAAATGATTTTCTATATTGCAAACAGGCCCTTGGGCATAAATTCAGATAAGAGATAAATTTAAAAAAATACTAGTGATAAAATAGTGAGTTCCCGTTCTAAAGCAAGCTGGCCAATAACAATGGAAATAAACACATGGTCCACAGAAAAAAGTCTCAGTGTCAAGTCAGGCAAGATTGATCTTGAAATTTGATGATAAGAATTCACTAAGAAAAAGAAAACTTTAAAGTTGAGATTTAGATTGCTCTTGCTGATTGTGAGTTATTTAAATATATTTATAAGTGTATTGCAGATCACCAAAATGTAGGGGTCAGCAATAGTTTACATTTCCCATGTGAGCACCAGCTGAGGCAGTCTCCAGAGTATGATGGTTCCCAGAAACTGGCTAGCAATGGACTTGTCTCCACCTAGAACAATATGAAATGAAAAGAACTTTGAATTGTGTGATGCATCAAGGATTACAAAGGTGGACTAAATGGCATTGGAAAGTATAAACATTTGTTTTAAATGAAATATGAACATTAATTATATAATACAAACTTTCAAGTATTTTAAGTTTCACTTAACTTTTAAAAGAAAATTCTTATCTGACTAAAATATTAAATTATTTATTTATATATATGTGTTTAATATCATTTCCATTCTCATAAATTTCTTTTAAATTAATAATTTAAAAATAAGTGGCTGCATAGATTCATAAGATTATGTTAGTTTAAGGTGTGTTAATTTTGGCTAATTGTTTCATAGTTAAATCGGTGCTGGTGGGTAGATGTACAGATGTTTTATATCAATGTAATCTGAGTAGGTGCATTGGATACTTGTTCGCTTGTACCGCGTTAGCATACAGTGCATAATACCTACCTGAACATATGGCCCAAAAGTGTAGCCATCAAATTGTCAATGGCTGTAGATGTATTTCCTATGCCATCGATTTTCTTACTCTCTGGTTGGGACAGTAAGCCAGCAAAGACTGCTATCCCCTTTTCAGAGCAGCGTTTATATATATATTTCAAGAATTACTTTTTTGTATCACCAATTGGGTAGTGGATCGTTCCTATCTGCTGGTGAAATTTATTAATGACTTCCCACCATGATTTGTTATTTTCTAATGATACCTGTGACAGATGTAAATTCCTGTCTGCATGATTGTGTTATGCTAACAATCTCATTTTGCATTGCTCACATCAGTATATCAGTAACCTAGTGTTGGTTTAAACATGAGATTTTAGCCTAAGGTTTAAAAGGGATTGGGTTGGTTAAATGCAATATACATGTAGCATATTCACACTTAGTAAATCTATTAAATGCTTTCATCTGTGCATATAATTTAAATCAAATATATGACATTTTCCTTTTAATATGTGTGTCCATAATAATAAAATGTTTTGTTTAATTAAATTTTGGCAATAACTCATTTTATATATTTTATTAATATTTAAAATTAAGAATTAAAAATTTGAATATATAATATGATATTTTAAGCTCAGCTTCTCCCTGAGCTAGTGACTGGGGTTTTCAGTTCAATAAAAGAGTAACCTCTCCCATGTATATCTGCCTACTATATAAATTTTCTAGGTTCCAATAGTGTAGTGGCGCCCTGTACGGCAGATGGTGGAAGAGTCTCTTCCCCAACCATTATAATATATATAATAAAATATAATGTTTAATACAATTAAGTTGTTAATAATGAAATAATAAGTATATAAATAATTAAATAATAAAGTAGTGTGAATACATTATTATTGAATAAATACAAGAGCTAACTCTGTGAGTAGAAAATGTAAAAGTTATGCATGAATTAAACTAAAAGTAATTAAGGTGTTTTGAAACAAAACAAGAAATTTTTTTAACAAACTAATTGATATGCCAGTTAAAGTTGATTTAGTTACTGCTAATTGAATCTAAGAATTACATAAGTTTTGTTATAATAATGTAGACAAAGAATAGAGAAAACAACAAATATTATTTTCACTTCACAATAGGAGACACAACTGCAAAATAAACCAATCTTTAGAGGGGAAGTATATGAACAAGAAAAGCAGAAGATACTATTGGACATTGTAACCCTGAGACCCAGCCCTGACTCTAGATAATGAGTCATATAGAATCTGTGTAAGTCAATCTGACCTTATGTTTTTAGTAAGCAGGGCTGCATAAGGGTAGGCAAATTAGAATTATTTTATAAGATTACACACACACACACATTTATAAAAGTAGTTTAGGAAAGTTATACTGCAAAGTATCCTTCATGTAAAGATATCAGGTTTTGTAGATAAGTAACATACCACTATGTGTATATTCAATTCCAAATATGTATATAGTTAATTGTTTGCATTAAACTAATGTTAAATTATTATTTTTGATATTGAGTCATTGTGTCCTGTGTGCATTTCTTCTTTTACTTGCAAAAGATTTGTATTTATTGTTCTGATCTTGAGGACACAATCCAGCCAAAATATTCAAACAAGTTATCTCAAACTCAAAACTGAGAAAAAAGTTGAAAGTAGTAGTGATTCGGAGTGTGAAAAATCTGAAATTTTGGATTTTACATTCAATTTTAAAGGTAATGATACAGGTACTTGGCCAAAAATTATTATCACATTCTATTAATCAGATAGTTAATAATGATTTTCATAAAGATGAGTTCAGTCACAAGTTTCCAGAATCATGTGCTCATTATTTATCACATGGAAAGAAATTTTATAGAAGTTATTTTATGGCTGCCAAAGTGAAGAGAATTAATATGTAAATAAAAAGGTAAAAGTGTAAATATTTTTTTAATGTTCTATTGTTACTGTGGTCTTTTACAAAATTGATTTTAAGAGATTTGTTGGCATTGGAATTTGTTTTGCACAAAGATGCTTCTTACCACACAGTGGCCATATTGTTAGCTTGTGCATTGTCAAGTTATATCTATTGTGAAACTGTAGTGAAATTCTACAATTGTTCAATTACGATAGTACAAATTCACATTGAATAAATACATGCTTATCTAAAACTCATATATATATATACATCGGTGATGTAAATTTTCATATAGACTGCAGATAAATAAGTAATACTCATTCTTAATCTAAATATAGACTGCAGATAAATAAGTAATACTCATTCTTAATCTAAATTTGTTCAACCATATTTAATTCGTCAACAATGGAGCATAGCATTTTGAAAATACATTATGACTGACAAACGAATACATATATCTGACAATTATAAAGGGAATTTTACTTCTACACACAAACTTTTATATACGCTAATTATCAAGAGCCTCGTGGAGTGACCAAAATGCATCAGCCTATAATTTTCATGGTCTGGGTTCAAATCCATTCTGGATAAAAATAGGAAATTTCTTTATTTTTAAACCAGACAAATTTTTCTTTGAGATCCCTGAATGACAGTCTACCTAGATAACTATTTAATGATGGTCAGTAAGTGGGTAGAGGATAAAAAACAGTAAAAAACCTTCCTCCATCACTGCTTTTCAATAAAAAACTGCTAGAGAGATATTTATCTCGCAATAGACTACAGTATTTAAAAAGAAGTTTTATTTTTCATATATATATATAACAAGCGATATAGTGAAAAGCAGAATTATATTTACAAGTGTGTGTTAGATATGTGTACTTAAAGAGTTTTATTTATCTTATCATTATTAAGATGAACAATTTTTCAAATCAAATCTGTTTTTTAATTTTATTAGATTTTAACTTTTCATTATATTCAGTTCCACAATAAACTCTTTTATGAATTCATTTCAATCTAAATCCACATAAAATATTTATTTTCCTTCTCATTGCATTTTCAATATTAATTTATAAGTCTGTAAGCTATCGTCAATTTAAAAAAAAAAATCTCACTATCTTGGTGCAACATTGGAAAAAAAATTTCGCTCCCTTTTTTACAAATATATTATTACTATTATTTTTCCCTCCATTGTTGGAGAATAAGAATAAACATTGTTTCATATCTTCGCCCTCTTCTTTAAGCATATTGAATCTAAAGAATTATAAAAAATCACTATCCGCCCCCCATCTTACTTATATAACTTTTCACGAAATTATTAAAAAAAAACTGAAAGGTTTTAAGATGATTTATTAAAACTACTCAAATAAAATTAAGACATAAACTCCTGCCCTCTAGTGACAAAATAAAGAAAACAAAAATAAACATACAGTATGTAACAAAATAAATAGTTGAAATGAAATTTAAATAAATAAAACAATATTTTGATAATAATAAAGGTTTATATTTAAATAGTTCAGACGTATGTTTATAAATATTAAACACTTAAACGGCAGTTATCAATCATGAGTGAGAAAAGGTGGGTAGAGAAGAGAGCAAAATGTTGTAATTGAAGATATATGCATGTGTAGATATTAAGATAAAGGCAATCACACCTGTTGCAGTAATATGCTTTATTCACAAATGGGTATAGATGTCATCGTATTAAGATCGTATTTTTTCTCTTCCAGAGCTTCATCATTCACATGACAACCCAAATTAACCGGAAATCTTTAATCTGTAGGATGGGCCATTGGATAACAGAATTTCTATGATTGTTTTTTGAGATCATAAAAAATATTTCAATGTTCATTTGATGTGCACTCGAATCCCAAGCAGATAAGCAGAGAGCACAACAAACAGGTCTTATGTATTATTTAAAACGAACATAAGTATTACTTCTCAGAAATTTTTGATAATTTAAAATTAAGTATAAGTTTTGTTTTGTTTTATTTTCATGGAAAATTTATAAACCAGGAATATTTTTGCTAATGATAACTTCATTATTCATTACTTATAAGGACATCATTATTTTCACCCATTAACATATAATGCTGAAAGAATGTGTATCCAAGTTTAATCCAGTGTTTCCGGTTCACAGCTACTCTTTTTCACATCATGCTAATAAACTTCATTATTTCATCCAGACATCGTCACATATGGTTATTTTCTAAGTCTTTGAGAATCTCTTCAGATTCAGTTAAATACTTTAAGTGTCCATCTATTATCATTTTTTCTGGAAACATGTTCAGCCCAGCTCTATTTCATTATCTTAGTTCTTTCAATGATGTCAGTGACATCTGTTTGTTCTCTCATCTTATGTATTTCATTTTCACTCTCTTCTTACTCTCATTATAATCTTATCATACTTCATTAAGTCTCTGAAATCTCTGCACTGATATTCTGTTAAGTTTCCAAGTCTCTGATAATAATTTAAGAACAGGCAAAAGACATTTAATAAAAACCTTCCTTTTCAACACAAAGCATAAATTATTATTAAAATAAGTAACTTTCCATGGGATTTGTTTTTCTTCTCAGAAAGTGAATTTAAATTTGGATTATGGTATCATATATTTATAAATAGTAAAAAATAAATAATTTTTAAACAATCCCTTCAATATCATTAGTTTTAAATATATATATTGAAAAAAATAACATACATGTAGTGTAATGGTCAGATTCATACAGTCAGTAAAAATTAATTTTAGGAACCAAGCAATGATCACTAAGTCACATTTACTGTGTGTAACATCAATATAAACGTTACCACAAATAATACAAAGATGAACCTCATTACGTATGCCGCCAGATAATTTTCATGTGACCAATACCTTTGATGTTAGCATATATACCCTTTTTCTATATTCATCTGAGGTCAGGGAGATATAAGAGACCCTTAAAACTAAAAAATAATATTTTTGGTAAACAAGACACAAATGTAAGAGGTAATGTGTGCATAAATAAATTTATTATTGATAAACAAAAAAAAAATTGAATCAAAATGAATTTATAAGTTTAAATTGCTAGATATACAGATTATACTGAGTTTGTTGCTAAAAAAAATTACCAATTAAATAGTTAATTATTGCTAATTGCATCAAATGGAGAGACTATAGGTTATATGTCTTAATAATCTACAGTACAATGATTTAACTTATTAAATAAGGAATAATCAAGCTGAGAAAAGATAAAAGCATTTACTTAACTAAATTAAAATCATAATTATTAATAGATGATTGCAATAGACTTAGAATTATGACTGTATGCTTGTAAAGCCAGGCTTCAAAATACATAAAAGAAAATACTGAACTTGGTGTTAGGTTATCAAAAAGAAAACATATTTGATGATGAAACAGAGATGGGGTATGCCTGTCTTGGTGTGGCCATATCCAGAAATTTCATCAGATCAGAGAGTTATAAGAAGCCAGAAAAAAACTTCTGCTTCTACAACTATTCACAAATTAATCAAGAAGAAAATTTGTCTCCATTGACAATAATACAACTAATAACAGTGAAGATTTTCTGAGTATGTAAGTACGAGATATGTCTGCCTTGGCATGACTTATCTAAAGAATACATGACAAATCCTTTTCCACAAAGCAGGAATGAACATCTGCTTGAGGATCAAAAATATACAAATGAATCAATATATATATATATAACTTAGCAATATAAAGCTAAAGCTTTAGTACATGCGCCTTGAGTGCTTAATTTTAGCAAGAGACCTCTACAAATCATAACACGAGATTCGACTTTATAAAGATAAGAGGGACCTTCTTATTTCTAACCTATTTTTCTTAATTATATACTCATTGTAAATCGAAAGATTTCACGAATGTTAATGTTTAATAGAAATAGTGGACTTAATCAGTGAAGAATTTATTAGCTTCATGCTCCCAAATAAAAATGCTTTAGATTTGCCTATATAATTAAGAAAAATAGGTTAGAGATAAAAGGGTCCCTCTTATCTTTATAAAGTCGAATCTCGTGTTATGATTTGTAGAGGTCTCTTGCTAAAATTAAGCACTCAAGGCGCATGTACTAAAGCTTTAGCTTTATATAAGTATTGCATGCTGACATTACACTTAATAAGAATTAATATATTTATAACTTAGCAATGTAATTTTAAAAAAGAACAAGCAATAATTGAAAGTCTGGAATTTACAATAATTATTACAAAGAAAGAAGCATAAGTTTAAACATTATAAGTTTAAACAAATGACCATATATTACTTTACTTGGCTAAATTAAGGCCTAATGGTCTACCATATATAAATATCTAAAAAAAAAAAAACCTTAAAGATTCAAATAAGCTGCTTAAATGAAGGTTCAACCTAGACATTGCACACACACACACACACATATATATATATATATATTAAGAAATACATTATTCATTAGATATATCATTATAAATAAATATTTGTGAGGCTAACATATTATAATAAATGACAAATTTAATCTTATTTATAACATAGTTTTTAAAATTTATTTAACTGATTTTTATAATTATTAAAAAAAAATTCAGTTTTATAATTGCACAAGTAAATTTTCAACTGACATGTATGACTGACTGACTGCATTTAAAAAACAAACAAAAGTATTTGAGCCAGGTGAGGGACAGGGGATTAAAATGTCTCTGCACTTTTAATTAATTAGCTTTCTTTTAAAAGAAGAGGGGGGGTATGATTAAGAAATAAAAATGTGTTTACAAAATAACTCTTCATCACCTGATTCTCAAATAATAAATCTAGCATATATGTAAACTTTAAGAATGACTATATCTAGCAATTTATTCGATCATTCTTAACAATATAGGTTAATTTATAATATTGAATTAAAATATTAAAGAACAATTATATAAGTAAAAGAGAAATATCAAATACATATGAATTGTTTTACTGGTATATATATGGGGGTGCAATCTCATGCCAAGAGTTCAAATCTTCCTATTATTACCTTTGTGAAGGATTTTGAAATAAACACAGCCAGATATAAAGAGCAATATATAGACATAATACTTCATAGCTCTCATGGTGCAATTCACATGGTATTGGATGGCCCTTTCTCAGATATTAATAAGTAATTGGTTATTATGGAGATAGGCTGGTGCTTCAGAAGTGTCTGATGAAAGATAGCATAATTGATTAGATGGGTTCTTATTTCTGGAATTATGGCACAGCAGATTAGCATGCTGAATTCATTTATAAAGGCAGGAGCCCTGACCCAAGTACACGGTCAGCAGGCTTCAGATAGGCAACATTTCACCAACTCCAATGGGATTCCAAACTCATACTCCCCAGAAATGTTGAAGGGGAACAGACATATGCCTCTACTAACAGATCATTCCACATGGCTTCTAGCAGCCAAACAATTAATAACTTCTTAAAAAGTTTTGTTGACAATCTTTAAGAATTTTTCTCACCCAAATAGCTTGAAGAAATTTTCACGAAGAAGTGCCATGTTTTACATTGGCTGAGGTATTTATACAACTTTCGACAAAAGGCATCTGGATTAATTTTAATTAAAAAAAATATTTTTGCTGATAATAATTTTGATCCGCTTAATTTCAATTTAATTGCGGTACTTGTTTATTAATTAGTAAAGTTTTTCAAATTCTGAATATTTTTTTGTCTAATGCATTCCTTGAAGTAATTAAGCATCAATTAATACCTTTTTACTGCCAATCCAAATATTAAAAAAAAACATTCTTGTATGTATAATACAAAGCGATCACCTTATTTTTTCATTAATTAGATAAAGTTTCAATAACAAATACCTATGCGCTATAAATTAATCTGCCTTTATAAATTTTATTAAAACAAAAAGCCCAGAAATTTTAATTAGCTGAATTTTTTTAATTAATTGTTTATCAGAATTTTCTAAAATCTCAGCTATACCTTTAAAAAATTTAATAAAATTTAATTCTTATTAGTTTTTAGTAATTTTTTTTATATAAATAAAATGTAAATTTTCCATCTAACAGGGTTTAAAAAGATTTAAATATAAATTGACATAAAGCATATATACTAGCTTCAGTAGAAATAGTAAAATTTGGCTAAAAGTTATTAGAAATGGCAGTATTAACCCAGCGAACAACATGATCCAAAATCCTGGCAAAAACTCCTCATAAAGAAACAATGACCAAGAGAGTACTCTGCAGACTTTCCAATTACAGGATGGTGAAAAAGTGAGTAGTTTCCATCATTGTTTTTATCTTCTAGATAACTATAGATAGATAATCATATGTTGGCTAATATTTGCTCATTAGTTATGATGATTGTGAACTAATATCTGGAGGGGAAAAAAGCATATATTTGAAAAAAATCTCAAGTTTTATCAAGCTCTAATTCAAGTTGAATAGCATGACATATGTATACTCTATTACTACATGCCATGAAATCCTACAAATATATATTTGCAGTATAAATTATCTTAAATTTTTATGCAAGGGAGAAATGATATGCTATTTGCAAAAATTATTAATGCTTAAATTTGTTTTATTTTTTATGTGAGATGGGTTTTGATAATGAACTATAATGGTTTTAAGAATTTATTATAATGTAAGCATCAGAAAAAAATTCACAAGCACCGTTTAATTTTAAAAATAAATTACCCCCCCCCCCCCCAAAAAAAAAAAAAAAACCCATTATTTAAAAATCTTAACATTTACTCATAGTAAAATTAGTTTTACATATAGTAAAAATAAGTACCCACTTTCTTGTGTCAAAACTATAAATAACCTAAAGTCAAAGGGGAATTTATCAAAGATGAACCTGAAAAACTAATGTATTAAAAAACTTGGATAGATGATGTGAACAGATTGTGGGCAAAAAAAAAAAAGAGTATGCATATTTTTTTATTCTAAGTGTAATAGTATGTATATATATGTATAAAATAGAAGTAGATTATAGAACAAAAGTAATGTTTATAAATACCAGTTATAAAAATAACGATTGTTGGTATTTAGACTAAAAAATCATAAGAACAGGATAATTAAATTTGCATGCTAAACAATGGCAATGATGATTATAAAAGCAAAAAAAATATTTATGAAAAACTGAAAATGTAATTAAAATATACAAAGTTGTACACTTTTAACAGAAACCTGAAAAACTGTGATAGTATAGTGAGAAAGTGATAAAATTATAGAAGATTATGACTTAGAGCTAAAAATGAAAAAAATGATAGGTTTTTTAAAATAAAATAATAAATATCAGTCATGACAACAAAAAATTATATTAAAACAGCAAAATTCTCCATACAGTGGTGCCACTCAGTGCAAGCCAGAGAATCAATGGATACCAGAAGGCTTGTGCATAAAATCCCTATCTAGTGCCTATCCATCCAATATCTCCAAACTAGTTTCTGCCTTGTGGCCTTTGTCAATGAGGAGCCTTGAATCAGAGAGAACTGCACCTAAATCTCAGATCCAAGGCTCCTCATTAATGAAGACAACAAGCCAGACACTAATCTGGAGATATTCGATGAGTAGGCACTAAATAGGGATTTTATGCACAAGCCTTCTGGCATCCATTAATTACTCTGACTTGTACTGAGTGGCACTACTGTATGGGGAGTTTTGCCTGTTTTAATAACAGTTGTGAGCAAGCATAAGAAATGGTGATCATGTGATGTTTGGTGGTTTTAAAAAAATGTATATGGAAAGGTTTAGGTAAAATAATAAACTTCAAATGAATTGAGTAGTCACACAGAGAGGATTCAAAAGGTTCATGTAATAATCTGTCTGTTATTTGGATTTGGATCACAATTTAATAAGGTACAAAAGAATTTAAAAAATTGATCTAAATATGAAGTAAACCATTAAAAAAAAAGATACTAAAAAAATATTCTGAAACGTTAGATGAAAGTTGGAGTTATAGAATTCATCCAAACCAAAAGAGAAAATATAGAAAGAAAATGGAATACTTTATTAGTTATCTTTTCAATAAAATACATGAAGCTAGGCAAATACATGTTTAAAAAAGATAAAAGAGTCAAATTCTTAGCAATTAAATGATTACAAAATAGAAAATAAATGAAAAATGATAAAACAATATATATATATATATATAAAATATTATATAATATACATAAAAAATATTGTAAGCATAAGTTGCTGCTTTGTATTAATAATTAATAAAAAAATGTTTAGTTTAAAAAATAAGGAAGTTAAATAAATTATTGGTTTGGAAACAGCTTATGGTAAAGGCCTTATAAATTATATGCTATATCCATTTAAAAAAAAAAATACTATCTTTGACAAAGCTGAATGTTATTTCATTGAAATACCAGAAATTTGAACAAAAAAAATAATTTATCATGGTCTAACCCAAATAAGATTTTATTTTCATATATATAGGCAGCTAATAATAGGGTAGTAAAAAATAAACTTATAAAACTAGTTAAATAAGATTAAAAGAAAAATATAAAATAAATTTCAGAACCATAAGGAATAAAGATATATATGTTTTACCACAGTCCAATAAATAAAAATGCTACAATAATTTCTAAAGAAAAGAATAAATGTTAGAAGGATGATCTGTTCAAAAGGTGGGAAGAGCATAATAAGTAACTTGTATAAGACAATAAAGACTTTGTTTATATAAATGGGGTGGGGGATAAATTGGTGTCATAATTCAGTCAACTTGAATATTTAAATTTCAATCATTATGATTTCATTAAAGGGGGCTAAGAGAGTTTTACCTACATATATTTCTAATAGATTAAACATGTTCACGTTAAGATTTTGAAAAGGCAGTTTGGAGAAGAAATTCAAGTGGAGATGTCATGGAAGATTTATATATAAAAGAAACATTATGTTTGTTATATAGATCTTGAAGATTTTTGATAGAATAAACTGTCAGATAATCTAAAAATAAAAACTAGAAATACAAAAAAAAAAAGAAATTTGGTTAGAAAATCTATTTCTAAATCAAAACATATTTGTATCACTAAATACAGAAATATGTGTAAGTTTTGTTTAAAACTTATTTATATCAATAGATGAATGAATGTTGTAATACAAAGAATGGAATTAATCTTGGGATAAGAAAAATACATTCTATGTAATTTTCTAATCATAAGACAATATTTTTGAACGTAATTAGAATTAACTTAATAGAAAGCCAAAAAGAAGTAAAAGTTATAGTAATATTGAAACAAAAATAAATGCAACTAAAACAATGCATATAGGAAGAAAGAATAAAAGTTGAAAAGATGTAGTAGATTAATACTTATAGAACAAGATATTCTTGAACATTTGGGAAACTCATTAACCAATGAAGTAAGTGGTAATAAAAAACTTAAAAGAATAGAAATAGTAATTGATAGGTTGGGATATTAATCTGTCACTCTGAAAGTTGCAAGGTATAATCAAAAAGGTTTTCAAAGAGTTTTTGCTTTGTATGGAACAGAGATTTGGAAAACTACAAAAATAAAAAGCCCTGAAAAAGTAGATTTGGAAAAAAAATAAATAAATAAAAGTTTTTATATAAAAAAAAGAAAACCTAAAAAGGATACTTATAGTAGAAATTAAGAAACAAAAAAAGTTGTACATATATGTCGAAGTAGTGGTAATATATAGGAAGTATGGATGAGAGAATGAGAAATAGGGGAAAAAACTGATAAATAGCCTGAAAAAAGAAAGAACCCTATAAGCTTTTTAAAAACAGAATTAAGAGATAATAGGCATATGAAATATTCTCTGGTTTAATCTTAGACAGATTAACTGATGTTTTGTCTATATTATGTGTGTGATTTTAAAAATAAAAGTTGATTAGCAAAAAAGAAAACAAAAATATAAAGGGAAAAGATTTTTAAACAAAAAAAAAAAAAAAAACTGCAAAATTATAAAAGGGAAAAAAAACAACACAAAGTAAATCAAATTAAACATGGAATAAAACTAAAGCAAATTAAATTAATAAAGATAGAAAAAATAAAATAAAAAGATTAATTACCATAATAGCGAAGTAAAAAACAAGTTAAACAAACATTAATAATAAACAAAAACATGAAAAATGTTTGCAACTCAAAGATATCTATCTATATTCAGGCATGTAAATAAATTTTGCAGAAGGCAAAGACAAAAATAAAAGTGGATTTTTTTCTGTTTCATAAATGAATTATTATTTATAAATAATATCATCACAAAACTTAAAGAATAAACTATGCCTTTTTTATTTAGAATATATGAAGTTAAGATTGACTTATAGCATAATGAAAGCAAGAATGTACTTTATGGTTTTATTGAATATATATATATCACAATAAAAAGCAAAATTTAACATTGAAAAGAATCAATTTTTAAAAAAATATATATACATATTTCGTGGGTTCATCCGTGTTAAAAAATTTAAATATTGATATACTGATGTTTCGACTTGATCACACAAGTCATCCACTGGATGATAAAAAGTAGAAAAACGATTGTAGAGATACTACAATATATATATAAAAGTAAATAAGTTACAATTCAATTGAAGATTAATACCGGTACAGAGATTATATATATATATTAATAATATTGTTTATATGAAAAGTTTTGCTAAGAAAAAAAATATATATATATAGAGTTGATATATGTCATTTGAAATATTTCTAAGATATTCTAAATGTTGTGTTTTACACATGAAGTATAATAATAGAAAAAGAATACAAAAGGGAGCTACTGTTAAGTAAAGTATTATTAATTCTTTCAGAAAATAAAAAAGTGGTGCAGAATTTAAACAATATCATCACAAATGCCATATAAATATATTAAAAGATCTGGTATAATGTATGTGATATATTTGTGGCTCAGGATTAGTGTGTAAATTCATCACAAAAATTATTAACATAGACCATAGGTGGAGCTCTTACTGGAAAGTCATCCTCCTCACAGCTCGCCCAGAATGGTTCTGAAAAGTTGGTGTTGCAGCAGTGAAAGATATCTTTTTTATTTATTTGGCCCTTTAAAGACCTTACTTTGATGCTAATGTACTCTTTCATTCACTAAATCTGTTTTAGTGCATTTTCAACAACAATTTCCCTATGTCTACCTTGTGCTTATCAGGATTTAACGCCTCATCCCCCTCCCCCTATTTGGTGGGTGGTTCAACTGTTTCATGGACTATAAAGCATTTTATTCCCTCTTAGAATCTTAATTAGTTCTCCTACTCCAAGTTACCTGTCACTCAAAACTTCTTTTTAAAGTTTTCTGTTTGTTGTTCCAATTATTTACGCTATTTTTAATGATCCTATTTCTCAGATATCCCCTACTCTGGAATAACTAACCAACTAGAATTCCCTCAATTTTTTCATTACTCAACTAAAATTATTAATAACAAGATTTCCAGTGGGTTTTTTTTTTTTGCTTTTACATTAATATACTTAATTTGTCCATATCAAAGTTGTTTTTCTTCATATTACTTTTCATTCTTTCATGTGATGTGATGCACTGTGACTTCTCCTTAAACGGAGTCAGAAATCTCTCAGCAGCTATGCTCAGAGAAACCTGTTAGCCACTTTATCTTCCTTTTCCATTAACCACCCTAAGTTTTCCCATAATCTGCTCCATCCCATTTCCACAACATAATCTTTGTCAACTCCATGACCTTCATATCTAAATCCCCCTTATCTTTTCCCAAACCTAGCATAAAAACCAATAACTCACTTTCTGTATAATCACTTTGTTCATATTTAATCTTCCATAACTTCATTATTTGTACCCTTTCTGCTTCCAAGCATTTACATTGAAGTAACAGATGCCTAATATTTTCTATGCCTTCCTTACACAACTTGCAGACTAAATCACCCATATTTTTCCATTTATGTGTATATTCCCTTGTTGCTAAAGATCCCATTCGAGCCTTAAACAATAAACTACTTTCCTTACTATTATCATAAATTAACTCACACCCAATGTTCTGTTTACTTCTATATATATTTAAACTCATTTTACTCTCCATACTAGTTCTCCATCTCTCCAACTCCCTATTCTTTATTAATGCATCTATTCTTCTATCCCACTCCTTACCACTATAACACTCAACAATCCTCCTAACACAATCATCCCACCTTTTGTACAAGTATACTGACATAACTTCTTTATCCAAATCTTCTGCATACCGCATTACCTTTCTCACCCATCTTGTTGCCTGCCCTTTACTTGTAACCCAATTAAATACTATTTTGGCTATTCTTTTATTATCCATAAACTGCAATCTACCGAACATTTTCAATTTGCTTTTTGCATCCCTCATATAAAAACTTGACCATCCCATTTCTCCTTGAATTGCCTCCTTTGCTGTCCACACCTCAGCATCTAATGCATGTCTTCCTACTTCCCTTTGTACTTTTTCTAAGCAATCTAATACCCCTTTACTAACACATAACACATCATTGCCATATGTTAACCCTGCTACTGCCACTCCCTTCCATACAATTCTAGCTACATCATATTTATTATATGAAAACACTGTTAATTTCTTTATCAATCCCTT
This sequence comes from Epiperipatus broadwayi, assembly GCA_028023455.1. Lineage (NCBI taxonomy): Eukaryota > Metazoa > Onychophora > Udeonychophora > Euonychophora > Peripatidae > Epiperipatus > Epiperipatus broadwayi. Next base: position 1,184,242 of record JAQFVV010000056.1, on the reverse strand, counting down.
TCTTTTCTTTGCTTCATTTATCAATTTTTTCTCCCATTCATCCAAGCAATTTTTCTTATTACTCAAGATGATTCCCAAATAACTATATCTATTCACCACACTTAACTTTATATCCCCCAATAAGAAATCTTTGTCTTCTCTTTCCCCAGTATTCACCATCATTATATTTGATTTTTCTTCACTAAATTTAATCCCCATATCTTTACCCACCCTTGCGCATGTCCTCAGCATAACTTCCATATCTTCTCTTCTTTCTGCACACAAAAAGACATCATCCACACAAAAAAAGACCCGACAATGTATATACTCTCTTGCCACCTATTAACGGTATCTTTATCCCTCTTCCAAGACTTTCTATTGCTCTCTCCATTTCACTCAAATACAACACAAACAAAATAGGTGACATAGGGCATCCTTGCCTCAGTCCCACCCCATTTTTAACTTTAACTGATTCTATATCCCCTAATTGATATGTATAGTAATTATTTTCATATAATTTCTTAATAACACCCACTAAAGCTTCATCCATTCCCAGATTTGCTAAACTTATCCATAATCTACTTCTATTCACTCTATCATATGCCTTCTCTATATCTATAAAACTCATATATAACTGTCTACCTGAATTTCTACTCATATCTATAAGTTGTGTAACTACAAATAAACTATCTCTTATACGCTTATCTGACCTAAAGCCTCCTTGCATTTCCCCCACTACATTATTTTCTTCCATCCACTTTGCAACTCTTCCAGCCACCATATATATGAAAAAAACATTATATAAAACTGATGTTACCACTATTGGTCTATAATTATTTAACTTTCTATGATCCTTACCTTTTCCTTTAAATAATAATCTTACTCTTGTATTACTCCAGTTACCTGGAAAAACTCTCTTCTGTGCCATCTTATTAAAACATGATAGTAATTTTACTTTTGCCTTACACCCTAAATTCATTACCATCTCTGCTGCCCATCCATCTAACCCTGTTGCCTTACCACTTTTCAATTTCTTCCCTGCCTCATTCAGTTCATTTTCTGCAAACCTAATATTCCCATTACTATACGCTTTCACATTTTCTATCCCTCTGTCCTTCACATCTAACATCTTTTCTATATCCATTACATAACTATTCAATATTTCTCTCTAATTCTCCTCTAGAGCTACACTGTATTCCCTCCTCATCCAGTAATACTATCTCTCTCTCCCCTAAATTTCTCCTTTTAAGGTAATTCCAAATTTTTTTACTCCCATCTCTTCCACTTTTATTAATATCATCCAATAATTTACTATTTAGTTTTATTCTCTCTCTATAATTATCTATTTTAGCTAACTTCTTCTTTTCTAAGTACTTTTCCCATTTAGCATTAATATCTTTTTCACTTTCTTTGTTCTTAATAGCACACTTATATTCTCTGCATGCTTTTTCCCTCTCTTTTACACTTTTACTAACTCTCATTTTTCTATTACTTTTATTCTTCTGAATATTCTCACCTAAAACCCTATTTGCCACTTTTCTATTTCATCACACCAGTCCTCATACTCATTTCCAACCAACTCTTACATGGTTTCTTCAACTTGTATTTCATACTCTTCTAACTTATTCTTATCATTCACTCTCTATCCACATCTTTCACTATTGTTTCTACTTTTATTTCTATTTTCCATCACATTACTAACTATTTCAATTACAAAGAAATTATGATCACTATTACATACTCTCTCTTCATTATCAAACACCTTAATCTTCCATACTTTATTCATTCCCTCTTTCTCTACCAATACATAATCTATTGTGTGGGATATATTATTCCTAGACCATGTGTAGGGTCCCTCATAAATCTTTGATAAGTTTCCAATGCTCAAATTTACTCTCTGCCAAAATTTCTTCAAAAGCTGTCCATTCTTATTGTCTATATCAGTGTTCTTCAATCCTTGGTCCATGGACTGGTGCCGGGCCACAGAAGTTTTTTATTGGTCCGCCAGTAGATTGGCAGGAAAGGTTGTAATAACAAAATAATAAGAGTTTAAACTTTTAATTAATATAAACAACTTTTATTTATTTTTTCAACTTATTTTTACCCAATCAAAAAAAAAGAAATAGAACGAAAACAAAATCTAATCAATCATACATAAATTAATTTGTTTTTCTAGTTATCACAGATGTTTATGGGGGGGGGGGGTAGAATTAAATATTTTATTACTTTTCTAAAAAAAATTCAAAATTAAAAAAAAAAGTTTTTTATTATACAAACTCCATATATATATAACTGCATTTTGTATATTTAACATTGTTGTTTTGATCAGTTATAACAATTATGCTCATCTAAGGCTACACAGTTTAAATCTTTAAGAAAACTTATCTATAGACTTCTGCCGGTCTGTGAAACCTTATCCTTATTTTTGTTGGTCCGCGAAACCTTATCCTTATTTTTATCGGTCCGCAGGTGTGAAAAGGTTGAAGACCACTGGTCTACATCAATTTCTTCAATATGCCCATTCATATCTTCTATAACCATTATTCTCTTCCCCTTTTCTTTAAAACTCTGTATATCCTTAACTAGACACTCATATATGCTATTGTTCCACTCCATTATAGTTTGACTATCTTCAGTAGCTATATAAACTATAGCCACCATCCATTCTTGTTTTCCCAACATTATTTCAAACCACAAATGTTCTTGGCATTTAACAATATTTAAATATTTTTTTTGATATAACACCTATACCACCACACTTTTTTCTTTCTCTTTTTTATTTATACCATGCCATACCAAATCTTCCAAAACAGGTTCATCTTCTCCTAGATGTGTTTCCATTACTGCTAATACCTCAAGCCCTTCATTTTCAATTGCTTTGTTTAATTCCTGCCACTTTTCTAGTCTCCTACCATCTCGCATATTCAAATACCCAATTTTAACAATTTTTTCTTTCCTAACTACTCTTTTATAAATTTTTTTGATTCTTTATCCTCCATTATGTTTATAAATAACTTGTTTACCATTAATTTTACAGACCCATTCCCTCTCCACATCTACATTTACATCTAAATCAACTGCCCTTTGTTTATTCCTTACATACCATCCATTCTTCATCTTTGTAATAACACTACAATTCAAAATCCCACCCCCCTTTACAAGTTTCCTGAACTACATTCTTTATAAATCAGACTCCCTAAAACATAACTTCCTTGTTTCCCTAAGTGCAACCCATCTTTACCAAATAACTCCCTCTTCCCAATAAAAAAATCCCACACATCCACAAACATACATAATTTCTCTCACACAATTCTTTCAATCTCTCATTTAAAAAACATGCCCTATCTAACATATACCTTTTATCAAATCTTGGTAATAATCCAACTATTCCTACTCTTCCTTTAACCATACTCAAATTCCTAATCAATTCTATGTACTCACCCAGTATTCTCTTTGATGCCTCTGAAAAATTATTAGTCCCTACCATAACATATACATCTCTATTCTGTACTTTATTTTATCTGTAACATCCCTAATTTTAGCTCCCGGCAAACATACTCTTACATACCTGTTTCTATTTTCCCTTGCAATTATATCTCCACATTCTCTTATTAATGAATCCCCTATCAATACTGTCTCATAGTCTACTTTCTCTGCTTCATTCACAACCATCTCTACCACCTTCTGGACTTCCTTATCTCCATCTTCCTTATCATTCCTACTCAAGAATTCCTTTATCTGCTCACACTTCATCTCTAATGATTTTAATTTTGCTTCTACATCCTTTACCTCTTCCTCTATCTTACTTATTCTTTGGCCAACCATTTCCAATGCACTACCTATTTTTCCATCCATATCTCTTGTCACTCCACTACAAACACACTCTATCCTGCCTTCCTCAACTACATTTTGTTCCATTACTCCTGACATCCTGCCTTCCTCAACTACATTTTGCTCCATTTCTCTTGACTTTCTCTTTATGCTATCTACACTTTGAAACCACTTTTTCATCTCTTTTATCACATTCACACACTATCTACATAACCATAAACCTGTTACATCCTTCCTAGTCTTATTTAGCATTTCAAGTGGAAAACCTCATCACATATATTACATTCTACCACAGCACTTCTAATTCCTTTCTGATGACTATATATGCATTGTAAAATACAAATGCAATCGATATTAAATGTTTTTAAAGATGGCTGCTGCCCCTAGCGGGAAAAATGTGCAGAGACCTAAACAACATAAACTAAAACCTTCAAAATTAATTACCCAAATTTATCCAAGCTGAGTTTCAAACAAGACTTAACTAAAAACATCATCACCAAAGAATTGATTTCAAAATCTCCATCTTCTTGCCCTCTGGATCTTCCTCCCTTTCAGACTGTGGTTTGTTCTATCAAAGGTGAAAAGCAAGTCAAAAAACAACAACAACATGACCAATCATATTATTATTTATTAATTAGAGCTAGTTTAATGACATACAGTATTGGAGAATATATTTATTATTGATTAGATACATTTTAGATGAGTATAATTATTTATCTGAGCTAGACCAATTTATTATTATTACATAATTCCTTAAAGTGAGGGTACAATAAATATAACAGTACAAAATATAAAAAGTAGGACAAATATTCTCAGTTCATCAGAAAAGCGCAAACTAATGAATATAATTTAAATCTTTGATTTAAAAACAATTTTATAGTGATAAGTATATAAGAAAATAAATTTATATAAATGAGAAGTTAATATTTTTAAAAGGTAGATGATTCCAATAATAACTAAATCAAGTAAAAATATCTGCCCAAAGATATTTAATAATCTCACAGTCAAAAATTAAATACAATATAATCAATAACAGCTTGGTGTTATTTAATTCTTTTTTAAAATTCAGTCATGTAATTTAATTTTATCATTTGCTCAAAACCATCAAAAAGAATGAAACCTATTATTCATTATGAAAGACTTAATTGAAAACAAATGTAGTAATTACTGTTGATTAGTTGTTAAGCGATTTCCTATATTTTTATAAAAGAGTGCCAAAATCATTTAAATTTAGGTTAAACAAACCCATATTTAAGTTTTTATACTTTATTTTTTTATTTTATACATATATATTTCCAACATTAAAAATATTCATGTTTATTTGTGAATGTCTGCTAAAGACAATGAAAGATCAATTATTTTACAGTATTTTTTATTGATTCTTGATATGATGCTGTGAATTGTGAATATATTTAAGATTAATCAAATGTTGCTTTGACTAAAATTAAACTGCTTAAAATGATGAACCAAATTATTTATATACAAAATCCTCACTAAGTATGTAAGTTTCCTGATTTGATTTGTATTGAGTGATGGAAAGTATTGATAGAGTAATATAATATTTATGAAATGACAACAATAATATTCTCTTTGTATTCTAGTGGAAAGTCCATTATTTACTTATTCAAATTTACTGTGTGGTAAATTAGTTATAAAGAAATATTATATTGCTCAGATGTACTATTGTCATGATTATAATAGTGAGGTATTTAAATTAAATGCTTGAAGCAATTTTATATTTTCTTAAAATTGAATCTATATATATATATATCACATACAACAAAAAAACTGATGATAAAATTATTGTGGTGGAATTAGATGGTCTACACTCAATTGTAACACGTTTTTGTGCCATATAAAAACACTAAAACAATGTGCTACATCTAGAGAATCTCAGACCATTCACAACGAAAAATTTTGATTTAAAAATAAATTGCTGAATTTTTCTGAATGGAAAAAAAAAGGCATCAAAATTACTACAGGACTATTATAGATAATTAAGCTACTCTAGCACAGGTCTGTTTGGGTAAGTATTAGTTTCAAGAATCAAACATTTCTAATTCAAAGCTCATCTGATTTCCCAAGTATTTAAACATTTTATTTATTTATTTATTTAACTCACAGACTATTATATTAAGTGAACTGACTTAAAATCAGCCTTTGACTTTATAAATAGAAAATATTCTTGCATGATTTACTGCAATAACATCTTTGACTTGTACTAGCAATAAAATACAGAGTTTTTAGAAATATTATTGTAAACAAATACATGATTCATCTTTAATTTAACAATTTTAGTTATTTATTTATTGTTGTTTTTTTCTGTTTAGAATAGCTTTATTGATTTATGAGTAGATTAAAATAATATTGCTAATTTTAGGTAAAGCTTGAAAGATGACATGGATTTATCAACTTCTAAAAAATTATCAAAAAGCAAATTTATCAATCTGAATAATGCATTGGATCATAATTTGAATATCTATATTGATAATCAAGATTTACAATACTTTGAAGACTTCAGAGAGTGCTAATGGCATATGTTCATTCATGAATTAGATAACTAGCATATGATGAGTTAATTCTTTGAAGCAATTGTCTGAACTTTTTGGTAAATTAATTAGTGAATATACTACCATAAACTTCACATATGCTCATACATATTATGTGCTGGCCCTTTAGTCTTCTTATTTGATATTTTGTGATTACTTCTCTTTCTAAAAAACTTCAACATTTATATTTTCAACACCTTTAGAGTATCTGAATAATCTTTGTAAGATAAATGAGGTCTGCTTCTTCCACAAAAAACATGGTAAAGTTTACCATAATACTTTTTTAAGAAATCTGTTACAATTCATTTGCTTCACAGACTCAACCCAATGAACCTTTGCCTTCACAAATGGAAAGTTAATTTCATCACACCCACCATAATGAAAATATAATAGTTGGCTTTATGTTTTTGCCACTCTATTTTCACTATAGAGCATCCTACAATAAATTTTTTCCAGTTACTTTATGATTTATCAATTATTCCATGCCTTATATCTATATAGCAAATTTGATAGAATGCAACAGCAGTAATTAGATTACATAATGATAGTAAAAGGATTAACATTGATGGAATAAACATTCAAGGAAGTTATTCGATATTTCTAAAAGATTAAAATGGGAAAGTAAAGGGAATAAAAATAAATGAAGCTTACTTAAATCTTTTAGATTTTACAAATGATGTAATTGGTTTTACAAGTAATGCTTCAGAGTTGCTGGAAATGTTTCAATGATATTAAATGAAAATAAAAAAAGTAGTATTAAAGATAAATGCTAAAAAAAAACTAGAAAAAGAAAATAAAGATTGATAACAATGAATTAGAAGAATTAGCAATCAAAAAAATGGTTAGATTATTAATACACATGATAAAATAATAGACTAAAATTAATCACATAATTTCAAATTTGAATGAAGTGCTTTAAAAAAACGATTGTAATGAATTAAAAAAATTGATTTTTACAAGTGCTTATGTGTGAATCTTATCACTTAAAGGGCAACACAAAAACTTCTGACCATATAATGCAATATAATGAAAACTGTAAAAGGCATCAAAAACAAAATATATGGATGAAAAAGCAAACAAGTAACTTTAACAAATATTGAAAAAAATAAGAGGCTAAACAAGCCAGAATAAACTAGAAAAGATGACAATAGATACTTATTATGAAACTTTAAACTGAATCACAAAAAAATTGTAAAAAAAAAATCTAGAAAGAAACCACAAATAAGATGAATGGATGAGAGAAAAAAAATTGTTGAAGAAACTATGAATATTAGGAATGACATTAAACTTGGAAAGACCTGCCGTAGATAGAAAGTGATATTTAATTGAGCCTATAATTTTCCAAATAAATAAAGAGTTAAAAAATGTTATTTTGCTTATAAGTCTATGGTTATAGGTTTTAATATTTTACATGGTTAATCCTGAAAACTATTATAAATTATATATATATCGGTATGAAAACATAGCTGTATGTATATATTCAGATTTGTCTGACTAAATAAATATATAAAACTTATATATGTATGGCATTTACCATCAATATAAACTTTTTTCATTAATTTATATGAATTTCCATTCACATTTTTGAATATCAATTAATTAAAGTCAATATTTAAAAAAAATAAATAAATCGATAGATGTTCTAAATAATAGAAAACGTTAGAAATCTTGTACTCATTTTTACCACTTATTCTAACATCTGGAATTGAAAAAAAAAAAAAGAATTTCAATATTTGCAAAGTAAATGTAAAATGGAAGTAGAAATGTGACAGAGTTTTGAAATAAAATAAAGTTAGAAATCTAAAATTAATAAAATCAAGAAAGACTGCATTATGGAGTTTTTTTTACATGAATTAAACTAAAGTTTACTAACAAAAGATTCTAGTTCACCACATTTTTTTGACGATAATAGTCCATTAATATTAAGCACTAATAAATAATATGTATGACTTTAAATTATACATAAAAGAATGTTTATATATATGTCAACAGATAGTGTTCTACCAAAAACACCGTCAAGCGTATGTTTACATAAACGTCAGAGCAAGCATTCACTATCTCTAACTTTAATTCCACTTTCAGATCATATATATATATATAAGCTAGAAGTAATTAGGGGAGATTTGAACCCAAACTTTCAAACTCCCTTTAATGACCTTTTTCACATGTATGTGGTCATGTGTTTCAATTTATGAGGTAGATTGGATGACTGAATGAAGCTTAAAAGTCTGGGTTCAAATCCCCTCTAATTACATAAAATGCTAACTTTTAATATAAGAGAATATATTTATAATAAGATATTTCACATTTTAATTTTATCTCTGTTTTTTAAATCAATAAGTAGAGCGTTTGCCTTAAATTCGATATTGAAGAATCTAAAGGTACAAGTTCAATTTCTAAGCTAATATTGTCACTGTGCATATAGGCCAGCAACACCTGAAGAAGAGTGGAGAATACTACTACTCGAAACGTTGTGTAATTACTAACCTGTATTGTCTATTTGTGTGTTATTACTAACAAGTTGTTTGTATTTGGAAAGTTTAAATAAAGTTTAAAATTTTCTGTACATTCAACATTCACTCATAAATGATGAAAATAGTCCAACATATCACATCTTAAGGGAATAAACTTTCAGTATTGTTTTCTTTTGAAGTCTAAAGCTGACATCCAACTTTGATGGAACACAGTTGACACAGACTTCTTAACTAGTTTTGCTTTGATACTGTGAATAATAATGGCTATAACAGTAGAATAGTCTGGGAATATGGATACAATAACACTACCATCTATTATCCATTGATTAAGGCGAGTTTGTAAATATGAAAGGCAATCAATGGCTTCCAAATGAAAATACCTGTTTCAAATAGCATATATTAAATGTAAGCAGAAAAAAATGTGTGACATTTTATCAGTGTACAACTTCATAACCAAAGAACAAATGGTACCTACAGTTAGCTTAACATCTGAGCGCAGTCCCTAAAATGCAGTTACTATTCTAGTATTAAATGTATATAATTGTATAAGCAAGTTGACGTTGGTTCAAAACTTAGGATATTAAGCTACTAGCTTGATAGGGGAAACATGCAAAAGAGAGCTGCTAATTGATGAAGACAATTATGCAATCAGTTTGAACATATAGATATAATAATCTACCACCTGCTATATATTGATAATTAATATTTACAATAGATCTCTCTGAAGTAAAGTGGAAATAGCTGCTCCTAAAAGCATATGTTAAATTTAAGCAGAGAAAGTAATGTGGTGTTAATTACACTATAATAAAAATGAACAAATAAAAGATGAATCATCAAAATAAAACATACAAATTAAAAGAAAGCAAAACAGAACATAATAAATGCTATTAATGGATTTCAAATTCATATTCTGTCATAGATAATTATCATAATGGTTAAATAGCAAACTCATGAATTCAGATTTCCTGGATCAATTCTCAGCTGAGTAAAGTAAAAGAAATCTCGGTTTGATTAACTGAACAAAAATATTTTATGCAACCTGTTATTTGAGAGATTGAATCTAACAATATGATTAGTTAGACAATCATTTTCAGTTTTCTAGTAAAATTCTCTAAATGTTCATTTTAGGTACAAGCTACAGCCAACCTAGAAAGCCAGTTAATATTTTTAACTGATAACTAACATAAAAAAGTTAAAAATAATTTAGAATTTGTTAATAAATGTTAATGCATTAATTATAAAAAGTAAAAAAAACTACAATTGATATGAAGTAGCCTGTATTTAATCTTGATTTTGTTGAAGGGATACCTTTATTGTGAAGAATTCAAATAGCCAATATTTGTCTGAAAGTTTGTAATGAGGCTATTTTAGTAGTAATTATGTGTTGTACTAATTACATCAACTACTATTAATTATTAAATGTCATATGAATAATTCAAATTTTTATTTACTTTCACATACATTCAATATAGTACATAGGTAACCATACTTTGAGTGTTATTACTCTTCTCTTTTCTTCAGATAATGCTGGTCTGAGCAATAACAGTACAAGCTTGGAAAATAAATCTAGACGTCTAGATTCATGAATATTGAATTTATGTAATGACATTCTAACTAATTAGGCTATTCTGTCAAAGCCGACAATCCGACAGAAATTTTTTATATTTTTTTATAAGAACCCTCATGATTATCCAATTTATCCTATGGGCAAGTTATTAAGTAGCTTCCAAATGCTATGAATTATAATACTAGGTTGAATTTTGAAGGTTTTTTCTATTGTCGTATAAACAGCTTCTCCAAATTTTATTTTTTATACTTTTTTCTCTCTGTACAATATTTTTTCTTTCACAAGTAAACATATGTCCATTGGTTCATTGGATAAAAAGGCAAAAATAAAAGAAGAAAATTAAAAAAAACTTCTTACATGATAATGATAAATAACTCCACAAGTCAATCTAATGCAATAATGTATGTTTGGAAACAATTTATTAACTTTATTTATGCTTTGGAAAAATTGAGAAATCAGGAAGACTCTCATAGATAAGTATATAAAATTTCTACTGACTATTGCTTTTGATAAAAAGCCTAGATGGTTGGAGTATCATTCATAAATCTAAACATCCAGATTCAATTCCCATGCTAATACTGTCACTGATCAGATCACAAATATCTGAAAAAGAAAGGATAACACCATTTAAAATGTTGGGTACTAACCTGTATGCTTTTGCTATCAGTTGAATCTAGTTAAAAAGTTTAAATAAAGTTTAAAATTTTCCAAACCCATTTAACATTTAATATTAAATTATGAAAGTAGTCCAACATGTAGACAATGATTCATTTTTATTAAAAAGTTGTAAACATTTGAAATAGATCATCCTATAAAAAAAAATTAGATACTTAAGTTGGTTAGCATACCTTAATACTTTCAACAAAAAGTTTTAACCCTGATGATATCAAAATCAGGTTCATAAACCTGCTAGTAAATATTCTTAAGGCAGCAGTTCTCAACCTGTGGGTTACAACCCCTTTGAAGGTCAAACAATTCTTGCACAGGGGCCACCTAAGACGATTGGAAAATAAATGTTTGATTCATAATAGTAGCAAATTTAAAGATTGGGAGTCACCACAACATAAGAAATTATATTAAAGGGTCGTGGCATTAGGAAGGTTGAGAATCACTGTCTTAGGGTCTTTTAAATAAACTAAAAATACAAGTTTCAAATTGCAGGTAATTTCTTCAACAGTCATAAATCTCAAACTGTGTTTTTGGCAAAAAAACATCCCTGCATACATAGACTATAATTATCCTGAAGTTGACTGGGTTATGAAAGTAACAAGCAATGACAACTAGCACAGAACTTGATTAGTGTCACACAACATCAAGTCATTCAATGGATTTAATATATATATATATTTCCTCTTGTTTGTATTTAATTCTCTTATTTAATATAAAACAATTCTCGAGATTTTTCTAGTTAATTAATAATGCGACAACAAAAACAAACTTTTCAATTATTATTGGAATATTTAACATTATTGTTTAAATTTAATTCTATAGAAAATCTATAGAGAAAAGTATTTATATTAAAAATGCTTCTGAGTTTATATGATAAACTGCTATAATATTTTAAACTACCCATATTTATATTATTTCAATTTTGCCAATCAATAGATACTGGATGATAATGTTTATTAAATTCTTGTCTAGTGCAGAGCTGCTAAAGAATAAAAACTATCTCTTGAAATGATCAGAAATATTATTAACTTGATCATAACTAATTGCCTTCATTGTTTAACTCAGATTGGTCAAAAAAGGTAATTTACATTTATCTGTTTTTTCTATACATCTTGGCTTAATTTATCTTTTTTTTACAATTTATTTCATCCCCATCTTCATTACTGTCAGGAAATGCCACTTTTGTTTATCTGCAGAAATACAACTTCGTCTTACTGATTAAATATTTTCAAATAATTTTTCAGCATTACACTTCTTGTGTTTCATCTTTTCATCATTCTCATAATTTGGAATACAATTTCACATTATATATTTTTCAAAATAAATAATTGTCTATGCAATTGCTAATCAATGACAAATTATTTCCTTAGTGGATCAAAAATATTATTAACTTGGTCATGATATTTGTCTTCAGTGTAAACTATGATTAACCAGATAAATTAACATTCATTTATCTGCTTCTTTATACATCTAGCTTTAATTTTTCTTTATACAGTATATGCTCAATACAATTTCATATCCGTTTAAGGAATTGCTTTCACTTCTTTTTTTTTTTACCCATTTCATAATTTCAGAGAATCCATCTTCAGCATCATTATCACACTTCTTATGCTTTATCTCTTCATCATTCATCACAAAACAATTCTCAAGTACAAATATGAATATATATATAAATATTGTATTTTTCCTTTTTAAAATAATTATAAAAAATCTAATTTCATTTATTTTAACAAATGGCAAAAGTTTTCGTAAAAGATATGACAATAATTGAAAAGTTTAATTAAAATTAAGGCAAAGAGGATTAAGAAATATATACACAATCACAATTTAATATATAGGGTACAGGAGCACAGACTTTCAGACAACCCATCACTCTCCACTCTATCTAATAACACTGATACACTCAAGCACATATATGCTGAAAAGATAAATAATCACCAATATACGTATTTCATGCTAAACCAGCAATCATCAGTTGGTCCAGATTATTATCTCCCACACATATATACTATAAGTGCTCAGATATATATTAAGATAGACAATCTTCATACTTTAATGGACAGGCTCCAATCTACTACTCACTCCAATATGTATATTGGTGATTATTTATCTTTTCAGCATGTATGTGCTTGAGGGTATCAGTGTTATTAGATAGAGGTGAGAGGGATGGGTTGTCTGAAAGTCTGTGCTCATATACCCTATATATTACATATATAGACACATGCATATAATAAGCCTGTGTATCAGTTATTACAATCACAATTTAGTAAAATTATCAGATAAAAAAAAGATTAATAAAATAATATCAAGAGATAAAAAGGTAGTCTTGCATTGGTGGTCGAGAGGTCAGCACGACTGCCTTGCACTTGCAGGCAGTTGCCTGGGTTGCGGGTTCACGTCCCGGCCGATGCTATGACACTTAAAAAAAAAGAGAGATAAGAAGGTCACTATAAAAAATCTATCAAAGAATGTTATCTACATTTGAAAACAATAAGTAATAGATTCAGTTTCATTTCAAGATTTCTATTACACTAAATTGCACAAGCATTTGTGTATAATAAAACATTCAATTTCCTCATACATATACAGGTATCTATAAAAAAAATCCAAGTTTGATTAGAAGATAAAAAGCATGAAGTTATCAGGTTTGAATTTAAACCAGTTTACACTATTTACTGCTATGATGCTGAAACTTATATGTATATAGCCAATAATTAATGAAACATGCAACATTCATAAAAAATATTAAGAAAAACCTTAGTTGTTATAAATAAAGTCATCTAACCATATTTCTCTACAATTAATATTACAAGTGCCAGTGGGTACAATAATGAGTAATGTAAAATCTTACAATCACATGCTTGTAATTAAAATTATAAAAAGAGCAAACAGACTTTTTAATAACTAGTACACTAAAATGCAGTTAGTGAGATTATGAGTGACTTCAATTTGCTTTTATTAAGGACGTTTTAAATACTCATTTAATGACCAGTGGGGTGAGTATTTGAAATGGCTATGATCCAACTACCAGAAAAAAATCAGTTTGTTGAAAATAACTTTTTTTTTATTGTGAATTCAAACATCATGTTGTAAATCTGTAAGCAGATGTGTTATCTCAGCACTATAAAGTATTTCACTATAGTTAAAAATATCACTCACTAAATACAAATATATTCTTTGGAAATCTATATACAAAAAATATGCTGCTTTGAAAAGACACATCCTCCAATTGTGCAGCATCTTGAAATAGCACAAAAGCATCAGATTAAACATCATTAGAAAGTTTTTCTTCAATCATTAATATACAACCCCTCAGACTTGCAGTGAAATTTTATTTCAAACAAAGTAATAGCAAGCCCATATCTAAACAACTAAAAAATTGAACATTTTCCCAACATTCAACTGTGAATTAGGTAATCACATTGACAGGTGACATTATAATTTGATTAATTATTGCTAATTTTGAAGGGACTTCAGATTTTTAGCAAACCCTAATTCATTATAAATAAAAAATCGTTCAAAAAAATTCATATAAGTTTCAGATAAAAATAGTGATAGAGATAGGATGCGTAGGGATAATAATAATATACTAGTAAATAAAATAAGGCATTAAAGTATCTTACAGTTCTAAAAAGGTTTCATGATGAAAAAAGGGGAGAACATTCTAGTTATTAAATAAATGAAAAAAATACTAAAGTTTTTATATAAGTTTTTTTTAAAATTTTTTTATAAGAAAGTTAGTAGCTAATTTTGTTTGTAGAAATTTATAAATATGATTACCTGAGCTAGAGCAAAAATGAAATCTCAGGAAAGTAAAATTGGTACTCATGATAATGAAATTAAGAACCAGATAATGAGTGTGCTCAAAGAACTTGCAGATTTTACAACAAATAAAGACAACATGGAAAGCATGTTCACAGAATTAAATAGAAAGTTTGAAAAACAAAGTGAGACTCTTAAAACAAATAAAGAAAACATGGAAAGTATGTTCACAGAATTTAATAGAAATTTTAAAAAACAAAATGAAGAATTGAATAGAACACTGAAATACCAAAGTGAGACTCAGATGAAAAAAAAACAAATAACAGATTGAGCAATTAACTGAGCAAATAATATGTAGGTTGGAAAATCATTTTGAAGAGCTAGAAAGCAAAATTGGTGAAGTAACTCTTGAAGTTCAAATAAATAAGTGTAACCAGGATAAGAAATTTGAACAATTGCATGGTATAGTTAAAGAGATAAAATAGAGAATAGAAAAGGGTTGACTCAAGCAAAGGTAGAAATCAAGTAGTTGACTCGAGCAATTGAAAATATTCAGATAAAAGATGAGAGTCAAATTAAAATGCAGGAAGATATAACAGAGAGACTAGTGAAAACAGAGCTAGATATAAAAAAAAGAAAAGAAAAATAAGGCAGATTTGGCAATAGAAAATGTGAGTATTGCACATGAAAATAGTCAATCAGATGTTAGTAGGAATGTGTACATAGATGTTGATACACATGTTTATAATTCTAATCCCAGTATTGCCAATTAATTTTTAAAAATCAATATTTTCTTGGGACCCCCAAGTGAGGTTCTAACTGAATATATTAGCAGTTTGGAAAGATATTTTAGTTTAAATAAGTTAACTGAAGAGTCTAAAATTGTGACTCCTTGTAGACATCTCCAAAGTGCATCTCAGGCATGGTGGAAGTTGTTCTTTGACAAATCTGTAAACTTTAACCAATTTAAACAGGCTATGCTAAATTCTGAATGGAGTGCAGATTGTCAGAAAGGGATCAAACACCATATTGCCCAAGAGAAATGCAAACCTCGAGAGGCCTTCACTCTATTTTTTCATCAGCAAGTAACCAAATTAAGAGCCTTGACCACCAATCCTTTACTAGAAAGCCAGATTGTACGCATAGTTAGACATAATTTCCCTAGTCACATTGAGCAGATGCTAACAGGCACTGATAGAAAAACTGTAGAACAGGTAGCTGAATCATTCAGTGCATTTGATAACAGAAAACTTGAGAATGAGAGCTAGTGAGAAAAGGGATTTAAATCCTAACTCAAAGAGCCATTTAAAAGAGAATCTGAACCTCTGATAAATGCTATTAGGTACAAAAAATCCTTGTATTGAGGAAGACCCAAAGGTCAACCTTCGTGTATAACTATGCAGAAAAGAAAATCATCAGCTAGTATCACTAGTCCCAATAGAACTAGAATTATTTGTAAGACCGGAAATGTAGAATATTACTAGTCATAAACCATGATCTCCTAACAGAAAATAAATCATACTACTGATACAGCTATTAAAAAGGAGTATGATGATAAAGCAGATATTGAGGAAAGAAAAGATATTGTTTTCAGAGATAGGAAGTGAGTTTGTTGAAATTTAATCCTTCTATGAATAAGGATGGCCACTTAATTTATGACTTTGAATGTGTTAATGGGTACTTGATAAAGGAAAATGGAAAAATAATTTATAAGTACACACTGCAAAACTAGATCCTTCTCGGCATTAGAAAAAAAAGACTAGTTAAAAAAAATTGTATTGTTAAAATGTTAAAACAATTGTTAAGAAAAGATCAAGGCAAATGAACTAGATAAAATAATGATGTTCCTTCCATTCAACATTGAAGGGTTGTTAAACAAAAGAAAAAATATAGAAGTACTGCCTTGGTACTCTAAATGTTTGAGAGAAATTTCAGAATTATTTATATCATATTTAAATATTTAGATGCAAATTTTATACTCTGCTTTCCAACAATGTCAATAAATGTATTAAAGAAAAATATCTGAACTCGAGTTTAAATAATATCACTCTATTCTTAGCATTGTTGATTAAGCATGCATAGAAAAACACTATATAGCTAGAAACCAGAATAAAATTTGAGTTTATTCATGGTTTGATCATGTTGCTTTCTGTCTTGGTGATGAATAGAGTGTTTTATTGTTTCAAGATTGTCATGTTGTTTGATATTCCAGAATTTTTATCTCAGCATTGTTCCCAAACATATTATTTTATCTTTATCCTCTCCTAAGTGAGCTAAGAATAGTCATATATTGGTAAGTCTCTAAGTCTCAAAAGTGAGCTAGGCATATTTTGATATTTGTCAGTCTCTTATATGGTTTGGTTGATACTATATCTTGAGATAGCTCTCATATTCCTATTGTGTGATACACTCACTGTCAGATTTCGTTGTTCATCTGAACATTACAGGCAAATGATCAGGTCCACTAAATAATTTTAATTGAATTAATGATACAATTTTTTTATATGAATACTAATGTACTGAATTTGTAAAGATGACATTATTTGCTATGTTTATACCAAGAAGTATGGCTAAGTGTGAGATTATTGTAAAATTGAAAGAAATTGCCTTTTTGGGTAAAATAAAATTGAGCAATATTTATGGCTAATTCCTAAATGGAGAGGGGCACATATCAGTTTACAAATCTTGCTTTTATGCAAATATTTTTTTGTTATTATGTATAACAAAATATTAAAGTCATGTATACAGAATACATTTTATAGATATAATAAACACCTCCATACTTCCCCATTCTTTTTAAATTCACTTAAATAAAGAATAAAAGACAAATGACCCCCAAGATGCATCTCGTGCTGAATCAGCACTCATCAGTTGGCCAAAGACAAAAGATATAATTACTTTATTCTTTTAAAAAAGAATTTTTTTTTCTTTTAAAACAAAAATGTTATGGTAACCAACAAAAGCTTTTGGAACTTGTCTCTTTTCAAAATACACAAATGCCACTTCACCATAATATCAATTACCGCCAAAAAGTCAATAAAATTTTATAAAGATTTTTAATTAATATCATGCATTTAATGGAGTGGAAGACCCTTTAGAATGCTTTCCCTGACCTTTCCAGTAGTGTAGTTGAATCTAGAGCTGAAGACAAACAATATGTCTTAAAATATTTTATCTTTGTCCTGCCAATCTATTCATCATTATTAAATGCTGAAGAATTATGTAACAGTTACTTGCTGAAGAAAGAAAAAAAACTAGTCATCTAAAGTTATTATTCCATGGAAATGTATTTCTATACTCAACATGCTAATCTATTTATTTTAAAATGCTCAGAAGACACCTGCAAAAGAAAACTCTCATCAGAAAACTACCTCTGAAGGAATCAAAAAAAGCTAAAATCTTATATTGCCAGAAAACATTAACATTCAATGATTAATGGTTATTGTTCCCACATTTACAGATACAAAAATTGCATGTGAAGTCACAAAGACATTAAAATAACTTAACTGAACTTTCTACAAATACTCTCTAAGAGATTGTTTTTTTTTTCCTCCCACACATGATTGCCATATATATACTAGTTTGTAAATAGATTTTTTTAATCATTATTGTCATATAATAACATTCTTTCATGAAAGTTATTGTTTATTGTTAATAATTTTGTGTTTGTCATTCCTCATCCTAACCAAGCTAATTATTTATTTTTTAATGTAATAACTTATTAGGTGAAGACAATTAATGATGAGGAAATATTTTTGTATCTGCTTGGAAACTTGTTTTTATATATTTTTATATTGGACTATTTCCATCATCTAATATATGTACTGAATGTCTTTAGAAACATTTAACTTTATTTAAATATTCCAAATACATTCAACTGTTAGTAATAGCACATCAAACAGGTTAGTAAATGCACAACTTTTCGAGAGAATATTAATTCTCCCCTCTTCTTCAGGTGAAGCTGACCTGACAAGTGACAGTACTAGCATGGGATTTGAACCTGGGTCATGACTACAAATTACTTGTCAATTAAAAATAAATTATATTGCCACTCCACCATGTACACAATCATTCATTAGCTGTCTTTTGATTCCCTTAGATAAAATTTAATTGCCAAATATTCTTTTTAATTATTTAATTGCTAACTGATTTTAATACAAATGTTCATAAAGGCAATTATTGTTTACAGTAGATATTTGGTTAAAGATAGTTAATGTACATTATATATATAAATATATATGAAAATGGCTTATATGATTATATAATGATTATGTAATATGAATGTATGAGGGAATTTTTGTAGATATAATTGTCATGTGATATATTGTAATGTTTATGTATGTTGAAAATGCCCTAGTATAAGACAAAAATCAGTTAAATAAAATATTTGTTATTATTTTTAATTAGTTGTATTTCAATTTATTTGAAATAGTTTTATATAAATGAAATTGAACTTTTATTAGCTTCTTTACTACTATTATGATTATTAACTTTATTTCTCAGAGGTACAGAATGAAGAAGAATAAATTATATTTTTTAAAAAAGAATATAATGATCTGATTTATATTATTATTTACTTCAGTGATTGTGCAGAAAAGTATTTAAATTAGTACTTCTACAGTTTTAACATTTGTTTATATATGCAGTGGCATTTCATGCACCAAACAACTAGTTCAAGAAACAGATTCACTAAATAGTCTGTTTAATCTTGTCAAGCGTTGTTAGTCGAGAGGTCATCGCAACCGCCTTACAAGCAAGTAGTTGGTTGCAGACAGTTGTGGGTTAATCTCCCGGCCGATGCTATGACATATGGGAAAAAAATAGTCTGTTTATTCTTATTTTCCTTCTTTTATTTTCTTTGCATTTCTTCATATATTCATATATATATATATTGCTTTAACTTCGCTCATATATACTTTAATACACAAAGCATCTGATGAAGACTGCAGGACAGTCAAAACTGTCAGTAAGTAAAGAAATCATTAAACAAATTTTTGCAATGAAGTGTATATGAGGGGAGTTAAAGTAATGTGTGTGTGTATATATATATGGTCTGTTTATTCAAAAGTACACTGAAATGCACATACCTGAGAATAATTTATTCCAGACCATTAGCTTAGAACAAAACTATTATCCAACACAACTATTAAAAAATAAAAATATTCTAAAAAATCAAAAATATAAATGTAAAAAATACATATAAAATTAATTTACTGTATGTAACTCATACACTGCATTTTATATGTAAATTTGACTAAAGTCAAATTTCTAAAAGCACAAAAAATGTTAAATTGGCATTGCCACCTGTTATTTGCTTTTCTTTAATCCAGATTAGTAAGAGTTGCCATCAAATCCATAATCTTAAAATATAAATTGCTTACTCTGAAAATTTCTTTTGTGACCAATATTTTTTAAAAAGATATTCACATTCAGTTTTTAGATCTCTGATATTTTTATCTTTCTTTAGCTTAAAAAAAAAATTTCTTTTCTGGTGTTCATGTTAGTTTTTCTCATTCCATTTTTCCGGCTCATGGTAAAAATTATGTATTATATATATACACACAAAGTTTTTAAAAATATATAGTATTTTTACTTCTACATGAATAAATAAATAGCGTAAATCAATAACAATACTCTTATAAAATATAGGGAAAAAAATTTAATAAGTACATAGAAGATAGAGTTCTAAAATGCTGTACACATTAGCTTATGTTAGTCAATGACATTTACCATAGTACTTGTGTTTGTTGATTTAGTCACTAAATATTTAACATTGTAGTATGTTGCATAAATAGATATATTGCATAAAGGTGAGCCCCCCCCCCCCACTATAATTCACTTAAATGTTAATATTTTTGTTATTTCTGAAAATGATTTTAATGATAAAAATAATTTTGATCTGCCCCAAACTTTATTTAAATTGAAAGTCGCTTATACAAAAAATTAATTTTCCAGTTTAAATTTCAATTCAGTTACATTTAATCATCATTTAAAATGTGCCATGTTAAACATCATTAATTTAAAATACCTTTGTTTATAGAAAGTACATGAAAGAAAATATATTAAGTTTAACACATTTTAATGTTACCGTTTATCATGTTATATATTTCATCTTTAAATTTAAATAAAGTGTACATAATTGAGAAAATAAGCTTAACATCTCAAATATCCAGACAAAAAACTAATGGACTACTGTTTAATAAGACAAAACAATATCTAAAGACCAGAGGGCTATAAGAAATGAACCAGATAATTTGCATTGTGCAATTTATATTGGTAACTAAGCAATATAAATTATGTTCATTTTATGACTTTCGGCAATTGTGTAAATCTTAAATTGGTGAGACAAAGTATATGTTAATTAATTTGAAAGTTACAAAAGACAGTCATTATATGAGATCCCACAGCATATTTAAATAAGATTAATAAGACTGAATGATTTACTCAAGAAAAAAACTTAAATAAGAATAAAATATAAAGATACACTTTACCTACACTTGTATTAATTATTAATTTAGAATAAAGGATGTGATTCTAAAACAAGGTATTAGAATAAGTTATATGAAGGTGATGATCAACTGTTAAAATTTAGTGATAGTGCAATATTGCAATGTCTAGTGTATTACAAAAATGATAAAAGATTGTTATTTAGAAAACTATATTTAACATTTAGAGAACTCAATGTAGAATGTTAATTTTGATGATTATGTTCACACAGACACAGAATAAGATTGATAGAATTTGTAACAAATTTAAATAAAAAAACTAAAACTAGAATTATGCAAACATTTAAAAAAAATGTTGTTTTAAAAAAATAATTGGATAATAGTTTCTTTCATTCAAGTAGTTCATCAAAGTTTGCTGAATGATAGCGATAGAAATTGAGAATAATATAAAAATGAAAAAAGTAATGTATAAAGTAGATTTTAATAAAATAATTTGCAGACAACACATTTAAAATAATACTTGCACCAAATTTTATCAGAAGTTGACAATAAAAATATACCAACATTTATGAAAAGAGATTAAAAAAACAAAAACATTACTGGAGATGTATTTAGAAGCAGAACAATAACAAAATATATCTTAGCTGAAATTATAAAAGATAAAAATTAGTATTTTAATAAAATAGGAAAGAGGAAGCAAATTATAAACATGGCCCAAAAGCATCCATAATATGACCTTGGACAAATATATATTTATATGCTGTGCATATATAAATATTGTAAGATGTGGTCTTATACCCCTCCAAAACCATTAAAAGCACCCTTACCTAATTCAAATCTGAGACCCACAATAGATAACTTTCAGTTAAATGATGGCTTTCGTTGGGTGTTTTTAGATCTAGTGTCTGAATCTACCCTAGCACCTCTCTGAGTTGTACCAGAGCATGAAACCATGGTCAGAGGTTTGGGGGGGGGGGTTTCTGACAGAGATATTTTAAATGCTTTCTTAGCTAAGCATTTAACACATTGTTTATAACTTACAAGCTTAAGAGAATAGGGTCATGTGATCTATAACTCTTATTTTGACTATTTATAGTCTCTGCCTTAATTCTTAGGCAATGTTATATTGCTAAGACTACTAATATATGGTATGGCTGAAGATCTCTCAGCCCCATATAGCTATTTGCGTTGGATAGCTGTGTTTGAAGACATGTAGGTGTCTGAAAATTTTAGATTTTCCACTCAATAGATAACTTTTAGTTAAATGCTGGCATTGGGTTGGTGCTTTTAGATCTAGTGTCTGAACCTACCCTAGTACCTCTCTTAGGAGTGCCAGAGCATGAAACCATGGTCAGAGGTTTGGGGGGGGTCCTGACAGAGATATTTTAAATGCTTTCTCTAGCTAAGCGTTTAACACAAAGTTTGTTGAGAAATTGGCAATCCTCATTGTCCACAATAACAACATTCTCTACCTTTAATAGAAAGCAAACTATATGTATAATGAGAATGCAAATCAAATGAAATGTTCACAAGTACTGTAGCTGAGAAATAATTAATTGTTTCCATAATTAAATGTTTAATTGAATTTTATAATTAAACATTTAATAAACATATGATAAATACACTATCTAAACTAAACCATAAAATGTAGACACCAATATTTACCTTTGGTAAAAATCACTTGTCAGTTGTTGCTTAATTCACAAACATTACAACTTAACAAGAAAAAGATGATCAAGTTTAGATGCAAGTAAGAAAATAGAAAAAAAAATACTTAAAGGAAAAAAATAACAAACAATTTTTTTATTGTTATTAATCTATCATATATGAACATGGACCTCCTGTTTGAAAACATCAAATTCACATCCAAATCAAACAACCTCATTTTGGAAATTAACAAAAGTAATAAACAAATGACTTTCTTCTTAAAAATCAGATCAAAAAATCTCTATTGGCTAACAAAGATGTACAATCTTTGAGCGAAAAAATCGAACTTACAGTTTGAACAGAAAAGTTTACCACTATTAAAGTAAAAGCATTAAATGAAGATAGCTTATAGGATACTAAGTAAGTGAAGAAAAATTTAAAACATAGATTTAAAACCTGACAATTATGGGATTCTAAATTAAAAATCTTAAAAATATCTTTAAACCATTTAATATTTCAAGAGCATTTCCAAGTTTAAGTTGGAGAATAGATCAATTCTAATTTAAAATTACCAACAGCAAATATCTTGCATTTCAATTCACTCAAGAACTTTTATTGACTATATTTATAGACACACATACAACAATGTGTTGCTAAGTGGAAAGTTACATCAGGGAAATATAAGTCATCACCCACAGAGCTGTAGCCATCAAAACCCAATTTAATTCAATATAGCTATTCATCTATGTTGCGGACACCATCAATGTTACTATTTAGATGTGAAGTCACAAATTCAACATCTGAAAGCAGGCCATACAAAGAGAGAAATTCTGATCACCATCAGATGCATTGTAGAACACTTGAACCCCACCAATTGAAATATGAACTGGATCAAAGAGGACATTTATATTCTTTTAGGACATTTTCCTTATGGTTTCTTAATTGATCTTTAGGTTGACGTCATATTTTTTTTTTAGTTATTTTAAGTATAATTTTTCATTTATTCCTTTACAACAGACTGAAGGGGGGGGGGAGTATAGACTATTAATATGTGAAAAAAAAAAAAGAAAAAAGCATTAGCTTTATTGTAAATTGAAATAATATATAAGTCCAGCTGTGAACTTGCTTGCAGATAAAGTTAATCATCACCTGGGAAAGGTAAGATTTTTACCCTATTATACATTAACACTGGTTCTGTGACACTATTATTTGAATCTTATTACTAATGATTTCATCATTTGTTTGTTTTTGGTATATATGATTAATCATCTTTAGTGTAAATGGTCTTTCCTATCTTTACAGAGACAAATCACAATAGAAGAGAGGATCCCATACCACTACCATGTTATTGATATGAACTCATCAATAAACTGATGGGAGAAAAGGAATTATAATTTTGGTGAAAATTAAACTAGCAAGCAAGTATAAACATAAATATCAACAAATTATAATTTTAATTTTTTTTGTGTGTTAGTACTGATATTGGATAAATATTCTTTGAAGGGAAACAGGGAGTGGATTAATGATATTAGCCATAATAATCAAAGAATATTTACCAATATCTAAACATATTATTTATCTTTGTTATAAACTCATTGCCTAAACCAGGGGTGGCCAACTTTTGTGTTCATAAGATCTACTTTTTATTTTTAAAATGTGTTGCGATCGACTTGTTGTCATAGGCGATCGACTTGTTATCATAGGCGATCGACTTGCTGTCATAGGCATAGTCTAAGTGAAGGAAGGTGTGAAATACATACTATTTTTATATATCTACTAGTAAAAAAATAACAATTATTTAATGGGCCAAAAAACTCATGTCTGGGGGAATTAAAGCAACATGAGTAATTATTAACAATATTTATTAATTCAAATTAGCTACATTAAATCAAGATTAAAAATATTATTTTCAATAACGATACGGCTTAGTGGACTTCACCTATATAGAATTGAATAGAACAAAAACAAAAATAACAAAAAAGAAGTTGAAAATCTTGACTTAATTTGTTTCACTTGTTACCCGACAGCTCTTGCCAGATTGGCCTCGCGATCGACCAAAAATGGCTTTGCGATCAACTGGTGGTTCATGATCGACTTGTTGGACACCCTTGGTCTAAACTATGTTAATTGTAAATAAATTTGTTAAATATATGATTTTCAGTTAAAGACTTTCATTTGTATTTTCTCAATTTGTCACATACTTGCACATTATAAATAGTGATATTGATATACTCTGAAGTAGAATATTATGCATATTCTCCTTGAGTTTGAACTCCAGGATTAATAAAATGTAAAGTTGAAGAAAGGAGATTCATATACTAGTAAATATTTAGCATATATTGATATATTAATACATTATCTACCATAAATGAGATTGGAGTGGACATGAATCTATATATTTAGGGATCCTAGATACGCGTTCTCACCCACTCTGATGACCTATCAAGTCTAGAGTCACATAAGGTCAAGACCCGTTCTGTTACAATATATATATAAATGTGGGTGTAATTTGAAGTGCAAGTTTGTAGTTGAGAATATATGAGAAAAATTATAAATCATCATATTAGTAAAAAATATTTTCAAATTTATAAAATTAATAAACCCTTATATTATTAAGAGTAATGGATGACAGATATATATTAATACAATATTTTAATGAATGTTTACTTTGACTATTGGCCTGGAGCAATTGTTCTAGGTTAAGTGCTTTTTAATTAAGTTGTTTAAATGGATAACTCCACACATTCAAGATTTGCATATATAACCCCTCATTAAATGACAACAAAATAGTTTATCTATTTTCTTTAATAACATTAAAACTTTCTTTAATGTCATGAAATTGGCTAAGAGACAGTAGAAGAATATTTTCCTAGGAATGGATTATTTAAGACTGTTGTGTCTTTTAATAATATTACAGTTATATAAAACTGTATTATATATCAATTCGCGCATTTTTCAGATAATTTCTTCATATCGATAGTTATAAGACTAATTTTTCGAGCAGAAATACTTTTCCCAGTTGTCAAGGAAATTTTAAAGGTTTTGAGATAAAAGAATCCTTCAAATAATCACTAAGGTGAACTTTATAACTCACTTTTTTTAATCAACTGTAAATGAGGAGGCAAAAAAGAAATAAAAGAACAAGAAACTCTTAGTTAAAATGCTTTATAATTATGAATTCAAAAGATTTTAATTAAAAGATTATATTTCTTTCATTACAAAAACTGGATATTAACAATACTTCATTTATCTTAACTATATTATAATTGGAATTAAAAAAAAAAGGTAATAAATGTAATTAAAAACAAAACTTTTTAATATATTATATGTTAATTAAATAAGTTTCTAATATATATAATAAACTAGTTATAACTACCTTTTGGAAAATATTAAATGTATATATTTTGGTGCCAAAAAAAAGGTGGGGGGGGGCAATAAATTAACACTTTTAATATATAGTAACTAGGTTGCAGAAAGGAGGCTGTTAATTAAAAGGAAACCCAAACTGCTTCTTTGAGACCTTAAATGAATCAAACAGAGCAAATTACTAATGTCCCTTAAACATTCTTGCCATTGTAATTGGTATTACTATGTAATTATTCATTTAGTAAACAAACATGGATGGGCTGCTTACCAATATATCAGCCAGCAAGGCGAGTTTACTGGCTTTTACTTCTTAATTTAAAATCAAGAAGCATCATGATCTTTCTTCTTAGTTTTCTGATAGTTATTAATTGAAATATCAAATGACTGTTTTTGAAAGCAGAATAAAGATGATTGTGATATATATATATAGTTTTTAAAAATATTTACAATCCTGGCAGATACAACTAATTATTATCCTCATTTCCAGAAAGCCATAAAGTCATTAGCCAAAACAGATGCATTGATTGCTGACCAAGAGATGACAACTTTTTTATTTAGAGACCTATAAT
Source organism: Epiperipatus broadwayi (assembly GCA_028023455.1). Taxonomy (NCBI): domain Eukaryota; kingdom Metazoa; phylum Onychophora; class Udeonychophora; order Euonychophora; family Peripatidae; genus Epiperipatus; species Epiperipatus broadwayi. Next base: position 1,157,383 of record JAQFVV010000056.1, on the reverse strand, counting down.
TTCAAATCACTTTCAAATAAATGAATATTGTATGAATTGGACAAAGAATTGTCTAATATTATATTGAATATTAATGGATTTCATGAAGTTAGAAAAAAAAAGGAAGAACCAATTCATTTTAATTAAAATGGATAGTGAAAAGGTAAGTGGAGTGGGACTCATTATAAATAAAATGTGAAAGAATAATATTGTGGAGATTGATAATATATGAGACAGAATGGCAGGATTAGTTTTTCAAACTAATTGAAGATACTAAATGCAAATATCACATTGTGTTTCTGCAAGTTGTTATTGTAATGAAAAATTGAGAGGATTTTTATAAGGATATAGAAAATGCTTTTGAAATTCCTAAACAGCATTTTTAAATTTCTCCAGGGAGACTTTAATGTTAAAATTGATAAATGATTAAAAACACAGGGGGTAAATTTAGTTATGGTAATATAAATAAAAGAGATGGACTTGTGGGGTTCACAGAATCTATATATATATATATATATTGAACCGAATGCTTTATCCACTTCAAAAGCAACTATCGTGAAATCAAAACCAATATGTATATTTTTAAAAATTTTAAAAAGAAAATCATATTTAAAAATTTTGTACTTTATTTTTTTTTTATGTATTAAGAGTATGTGCCATAACACATATACTCGATTATAGATAGAAATGTAAAAATATTTTAAGTTAAAAGTTTTTTTTAATTATTATTAAGAAAAATACACATACAATTACAATATAAATCTTGTTGGTATACATTTGTTTGGATTTGTTACACATATTATAACAATCATTAGTAAATAATTTAAGACCCATAACAGTAACTCCATTATTAAATTAAAAGTTTTGATTGCAATAAGTTTATTTTTTATTTTTGTTGATTTTAATCTATTTTAAAAGCTGAGGCTTATTTTTTCATTTACTTAAATTTAATTAATGTTTGAAAAAAATAAAAGCCCTATTTGGATTTTGTTTTTCATTGAGATTGAGTGGGAGATAAAAATTTACCCTGGTCAAAACCTTTTATTTAAAGTTAGGCAGGGGATAACAATTTCACATAAAAGCACCGTTTGCTTGGATTGGAGGATTCTAGCATTTATATTTGCTAATGGTGAACCAGAACTTATATAAATTTTACATTTGCTAATTGCTTAAGGCAAATCGCCAAAGTTGGATTTTTGCTGACAGCTAATAGTATTTGCTGTTTGCTGTGCTAAGAAAGAATTGCTTAGCTAATCACTAATAGAAGAAGTAAATACGCTAATACATTGAAAATAGAGAGCGTCCATCCAGAATGCAGAAACTACCTACCTCGAAAAACCAGATTAACAATATGCAGTGCTAAACTAATCCAAAGATGAACCGTGGAGCTCCATAATTGTAACATTATGAACGTGACGAAAAAGCCTAATTGAAAACTGATCCTAAGGATTGCCTTTGTATTCCCAATAAAATACATGGAAATCAAAAACCTTCATAATAAACTCTAATGAGAAATAAACTATGTGCACCCTACTGGAAGAAATCAGCTGGATGGAACATTATACTTTGAAGGTAAACTAACATTTTCATATCATAACCAGGGTTTAAATGTCATTTAAATCTCAGCTTAATCTAAAAAGAAATCTGTATCTATAATAAATTATGTATAATTGATTTAATATCATTAATTATTTTAGAAATATTTTTATTTTTTTATGTATTGAAGTTGTAATTTTAAGATTTTAGTTTTTAAATTTATTTGTCCAAGAGTGTATTGTGAGTTTGTATTTTAAACATACTGTTTTTCTTCTGATATCATTAATTATTGTTAAAAGCTTGGGCAGATATTATTAGTTTTCCTTAAACTCACCTACTCCTTATTTTTTTTATTGGAATTAATTTAGTCAATCTGGGTTTGCATCTTCTGCAGACCATAAATCTTTTGTCTAGCAATTTATCAATTATATTGTTCTGCTTTTCTTAAACTGTAGAGATTTTGCTTTCCTATATTTCAGATTACATATCACAATCTTCTCTCTCTGTTGAAATCAATCTTAATGGTCTTAAATGTGGCTTTTTTATGATTGTTTTCAGGCAAATGATAATCCTATTATGTCCCGATGTTTTGCTGAGTTGTAGGAAAAAATTGTTCTGTACTGTTTGTTGCCTACTGGACAAGATCATTTTCATTTGAAATCTTTAAATAAAGTGGAATTTGTTTAGATAAATCACTGGCAGGAAGAAATCATAATTCCCTTTAATTTTTAGATGAGAGTACTTATCTGCCGAAGTGTACCCATACACTTTCTGATAAACCAGGTGGAAGAATTGAAGTCAAATTTTCATATTTTGCTTGAATAAGATTTATTGTTGACTTTAATAAATGTTACAATGATTTATAATTACTTTTGGTTGACACATGTCTCTGTGTCCTTTACTCAATTGTCTGAACAATGTTAAGATATCTTCCTCTCCCTCGGTCTAGCTGGTAGAATTTATCATCAACTCTTGATCACTATAAATTAAGTTTTCTAGATTGACAGTAGCCTAGTGGTACCCTTGGTGATCAAGAAAAGTGAAAGATCATGGTGACTGAAACTATATATATATATATATATATAAATTCTTTCTTTGAGAAAAGTATTTAATAATAAAGATACAACAAAATTGGATTATATTTTGACTAACAAAATATATATATAAGATTGTAAAGCTATTAATGTCTTTATTCCTTGAAGTATTGAAATATGGATTGCCTTAGATAAGTCATATTATATATTGAACTTGATTGAAATCCGATTCAATGGTGTTATTTAACAAAAAAAAAAAAATTAAAGTTTTTAATTTTCACTAAACGTAATTTTTGTTAAATCTTATTTAATGTTTAAATTTTTATTATTATTTAAAAAGAATACGTGTATCAAAATACACACACATTTATCTGTAAAATGGATCATTTTAATATTTATCGATTTATTTTGAAATAGTTTTCTTATACCTCTTGTTTTTAAATCAATTTGATTATTAAAAACAATCTGGCTAGTTAATTACATCCTGTTGCTTTTATTTTAATTATTGTAAATTAATTCTAAAAGCGGAGATTTGATTTTTATGTAGTTGTTTTCATTTCCATAATCCCTGGGTAGAATTCTTAGATTAGATTGAGCTGGAGATTAATATTTACCCTGCCTTAGGCATAGCATTCAACAAGGAAAGTGTTTCGTGGGAAATGGAGCAAGGTATAAATAGCCCCAAAAATTTGGACAGTTAGTTAATAATTATTCTTAACTAGACAAGCTGTTTCTGAAGTAAAAGTTTATATCAGTTCAGACATTTAAATTCTTCAAGGAAATTCACTGTTGTTAAATCTTTTTGCTTGCAACAAAATGACAAATACTGTTTGTGTTATCACCACCAGAATGGCTTGCTAATTTAACAAAAGACGGATCCCTAACTTCCAAATTTGCTCCAGTAATGCCTTAAACATCTAGATGAAGCCGGAACCTCTTCACCTCTACCTTGTCGCTGTCAAAGAACTTGAAATGAACTAAAATAATAGTGCACACTCTATGTGAACATTGTTTTTTTTACCGAAAGGTAACTATTTTCTTTTTTATTCTTCCCAGGGTAAAATTATTTTCCATTAAATCTCCGCTCAATCTAATTATCAATATGTATTCCTAAACAATATAGCCTCATATTTAATACTTACCATGTTTTCTAGTATTTTGTAGTGTGTCTTGGAATCTTAGTTTTAAGATTCCAAGTTACTTTCAATTTTTGTTTATTGGAGAGTGACGAGTGAGTTTTCTATTTTTATGCTTAACTTTTACTAAATGTTTTAGCAGTCGTGTGTGCTTACCTGTAATTATTTTATTATTCAATAATTAATTTTTTTTAAACACTGTGTTTGCCCTTTTGCAAATCTCCAAAAATCTTTTGGCTGATGACTTTATTGTCTAATTTTCCGCAGGTGGGAATTTCGTTTCTTATATCTCTGAAAGCGGAAATTAGAATTGTGTTTTTCTTTGTAATTTTATAAGTCATCAGCCGGAAGATAATATTTATCCCTTTTTAAATTACAGGTGAGCGATACTTTCATTCTGCTAAAGTATTTAAACTTTTAATATTTTCGTGCTCATGTGCACTCTCCGATAGATTTATTTTTGTGTTTATTATGTGTGCTTTAAATTTATGAGAGCGTGTTCTCAGAATTTGTTTGTATGTTTATTTTCTTTAAATGCTTGGGCAGACGTAACTGTTTTTCTAATTATTTGCTCATCTCCTATTGAGGCCTTTAATTCTTATTTTTAGAGTAATTTTCGCCAATCATTTGGCTGGGATTCACCAGTTTTAATTGTTTTCCTTTCATTTTCAATCATATTTTTTGGTTGTTCTTGAGGTAGATCAACCACCTTTATTTTAAACGTAATAATAGGTGCAGCTCTTACCGACATAATGACATTCGGAGTCTGACACGTTTTTTTTTTTGGACCTCGAAAAGCTCGTCGGTGGTTTTGTTGATTTGCTTCAGGAACGTATTGTTTAAATATCTGAAAGTGAAAACTAATGTTTGGGTGAATTCTCTGCTGAATAAAATTTGCTTCCTCCCTTTTTAATTCATTTATTAGAGAATCAGTAGATCTACCAGAGCATTGCATTTAGTCTTTCTGGTACATGCCTGAGCTAATCCTATTTGTTAACTTATAAACTTTCCCTATAAGTTATTCTTCTCTGAATAAAATTTTTGAAATTTGTTTAAACTTAATTTGGCTGACGTTTGTCTTTGTGCTTTTTGTCTCAATTATCTAAAAAATTTAAGATCTCTTGTTTCTCCCTGAGTCTAGTTGGTGCAAACCATCATCATCATCTATTCTGATCACAGTAAATAAATTTTCCAGATACGTAGTGATCTGGTGGCGCCCTCTGTGTCAGAATGGATTGAGTGTCCGGTATAATATCAATTTATTAGAAATTTAATGAGGAAAGTAATGAAGATATTAACAAAAGCATAGATTTAAAGTTTAACCAAAAAAATTTTGAATTTATAAAATATGAAAATAATTTTTAGAAATATTATTTTTTTATTACTTTGAATATTATTGACTATATTTTTTCAGCTTCATTACATTCTTTGATGTTTTATCTTTCAAACAATATATATATATTATGTGATTCTTGAATAATACAAACTTACATTATGATAAAATTTGTGGCTTAACATAATTTTTTAAACACTCAATATGGGCGCTTCACCAGCCAATAAGTTTTAAACGAAGAGGTAAGATATGTAATTAAATCTTTGAAGAAGAGAAAAGCACCAGAAAATGATGGAGTTATTAAAAAAAAAAAAAACAAGTTAAGAAATACCAAAACTGTTGGCACAGCTTTATACCAAATGTCTGAATGATAAAGATGTACCAGATAATTGGAAGAATGTAGTAGTAACAATATTTAAGAAAAGGTGATAAAGAACAAATTAGAAATTACAACCATTATCAATTTCCCTGCAATAATTTTTTTGGTTATTAACAAATCTAACAAACAAGCTGGATCTAAAATTGGTTCTAGAACAATAAATCACATCCAAATACTGACAGAAATTATAGAAAAGATAAAGAAATATGAGTTGGCATTATGCATTGGATTTGAAAATTATACTAAAAGCATTTCCACCATGAATAAAGCTTCAGGTCAACAAGATATAGATCTGGTATATTGTCATATTCTGAAGAATATTTATCAAAATGTAAGAGCAGTGATTAGATTACATGGTAATACTAGGATGATTGAGAAAGATGTACAGCAGAGTGATTCCACTTCTCCAAAAAAAAAAAAAACTTTTTACAGCAGTTTAACAAAAAGTATTTTGTGGATTCAAATGGGAAAATATGGGAATAAAAATAAATAAAGATTAAGTTATCTAGATTTTGCAGGTATTGCCTATTGCAAGAGTTATCAGATAAAATTAAGAAAGTAAAATTAAAGATATATGCTAAAAGGATTAAAATAAAATAATTTTTAATGGATTTCCTCAGAAGGAAAAAAACAATCATGAATTGGAAAAGGTGAATAATTACAAATATCTTGGTCAGATTATTAATACAGATAGAAACATACTTGATAAAATTAATCACAAAATTAAACTTCTAAAGATTGTTTTTGCTAAAAATAATATTAAAAAAAATTGTACCCACGTGTTTGAAAAATATTTTTTTTTCAATGTAATTCTTACTTATATATCTGAGACTTACAATGCTTTACCATAGAGCAATACAGAGACTTCAGACTACTCAGCTAAGTATGGATACATATATGTTAGGAATAACAAAAAAAGATCAAAAATGAAATATATGGGTGAGAAAATGAACAAGTAACACTGACATCATTTACAAAATTAAGATAAAAATGAAGTTGGATAGGTTATATTGTTAAACGAAATGATAATAAATGGAAAATGGAAGTTTTAAATTTGATCCCAAAATATTGTGAAAGATCTAGAGATCACATGTGAGATGAATAATGAAATAACAGTTTGCTCAAAGATAAGAAAGTAAGGATTGAAGAAACTGGATTAAACTTTGAGTCTTTCAGCCTGTAGTAATTATTAATAGTTGAATATGAAATTATGCAGTAGCTTCAACAATGAACTAGTAAAATATAAATCCTATTTAAAATGATCTTTTCCAAACTTTCATTTTCCTGTTATTTCTCAAACATTGACAAATACCTCCTTCTTTGATGCAAATTGAGTTATCTACCAACTAATTTTAAGCAGAACATGACATTTCCTTCTTTAAATTGATTTTATTTTCATTTTCAATTTTTATACTATCCAGAAAGGTCTGTATAATCATCTCTAGAAATGCTCTCTGTAGTGTAATGCAGTACAAGAATGATGAACTCGAGATATAAAGATTTCTGGCTCAAAACCAACTTGTCTTTTCCGATGTTTTGAAACATTACATGATCTCCTAAATATACTAACAAATCAATTTTTTTCCTATATGTAAAACTATGTTCAAATGAATATTATAAACTCTGTTTCTCATTTTCCTCAATAAATATCATTTTTAAAGTTATTAATTATTATTATCCTAATATTTAGCTGATAAAAGTCTACATTTCCTTCCTCTTCTTTCTTATTCAAGTTTCTTCTTAAGGGAAAGTTACATTACAGCAAGTCTAGTTCAATAGGTTACTCATGCTCAGATTTAATATATATTAAACAATATCCACGACATTCTCTCCACTCAAAAAAACAATAATTATGCAACCAGAGAGAAGTCAATGAACATTTAAATAGCTTGTCTACTATAGTGTTGAGTTTTGACACTTCATGAGTGGGCTCCAGATTTTACAATAATGACTAGAGTTGCATGAAGTTATAAACTCATTCCCAGCATAATATTGTGCTGTGGTAGCATGGACTAAATTTTTGGATCAATTCTCAGTTAGATAAAATGAAAATAAAAACTCAATTTGGCAAATTAAATGACTATTATGCTCAACCTGCAATTTAGATGCTTGAATAGCAGATGACAATACACTATATCATATTGCTTGTTTTCTGTGAGCACATTCTGTATCAGAGTTGTAATAAATATGTAAAACAAATGAGCATAATAAGGACAGAGACTATTCTTTAAGTAATATGTAACACTCCATGAGAAACATCAAAACCAGCTATTTATATGTTATGCTGAAATATATAAAAACCAAACTGAAATGCTTTGGAAAATAATTTAACAATTTTAGATGTGAAAAAATAATAAAATGAGGAGAAGATAGAAAATGTTTTTTTTCTCTTTATAATAACAGATTTAAAAGAGTGGAAATATGATCACCAAAAGAAAATTTATTCATATAAGAATAAATCATTTCAGATCAAATCAATTCAAATATGTATGAGTATCCCCTTTTTATATAAAGGAAGACATAATTGTGTATATTAATGATAAAAAAAAAATAGTCAATTTTTTCAGCAAATCTATTATAACTAACTAGGTCAATTCATCTTTCAAATTAGTGCATATTTCCAATATAAAAATTGGTTACTATGTAGTTAACTTCTTTTATACCTGTACATTCTCTCCATCTGTTATTACTAACTTCTTGTAGAGCTGCATCAGTAATCCCATGCATAATATACTTTTACCATATGTGCTGGCTATTTGATAAATGCTGATTAATATAACTGATGTAATGAAAGTAGTGTGGTGTTCAAGCACCAAAGTGAGTTATTTAGGATCCTTTAACTTTTGATTTCGATACTTAAACACTATATTTTTAACCAAACAGAGTAACGCAAGTGATAATATAGAAGTAATAATTTTCAATATCAATGTGCCATATGTTACCGTACTAAAATTTTTGTAAAATCTGATATTTTGATATAATAACACTTCATTTACGTTTATGTTCAATATAAATTCCATACTATATTATGTATAATTAAATTTATATTTGCACTTATATGCTAGCATATTTCCTCATCTAATTACATTGTCAAATGTCTTTTAAAAAATTCCAACTTTATTTGCATCTTTCCAAAGAATACAGTGGTTGAGTATGATTATTCGTCTATTATCATCAGGTGTTGCTGGCCTGATCAATGAGACAATATTACAATAAAAAATATAACTGTTGATCTCTAGATTTATGATTGCTAAATTTATAAGAAGCTCGATCCATCTTAAAAATTCAGCAATTATAAATATAAAGATTACTGATTCAATTCCCATAATAGTAATGTTATAGGTCAGGACAACAATAGACTTGGAAAAAAAAAGAGAATCATTTTATTTGAAATATTGTGTTATATACTTATCCGCATGTTATTTCTAAAAACATTTAACAAATGAACTAAATGATGGAAATAATCCAACTTATAATTACAAATAAAAATTCTACCACCACTAACTTTCCGTTAAACATTTACTTTCTATATATTTAAAAAGTTAGCTTGCTTTCTTTTCTTAAAATTAAAAACAGAAAATCCATAATGAAAAAAAAGAAGGAACTACGTAAAAATATATCACAAAAAAATAAATTACTAATGAATTTTTAATTATTTACAAAGACTAAAAAAGTTGATATTAACATCTATTTTGTTCTCGGAAGAATCAAGAAGTAGACAAAAAAAAAAAATCTTTCTGTGAAATCCACAACCAGTATTGTAAACAAAAAATAAAAAAAACTTTTGTCTCTTGAATTTTTTATAATTCTCGTTTTTTCATAATTTATTTATTTAGTATAGCACATTACTATTAAAAACTGATATACGTATATATATATATATATGATTTCCCAAGTAATATCTAATATCAATCTTTAGAAATAAATAAATAATAATCGACCAAATGGTTTGATGCCGTTTTAAAGTGTCAGACTCTAAAGCTCAAAGACCATGGATCATGCTCCAGCTAGATCATCTCTAATGATTAAACTTCTTATGACTCCGGAGCGATAAACCACATGATTTTTTTTTTTTAAAGAAAATAAAATAAAACAAAGACATACCTGCGTCCTGTATGTGCAATTATAATATCAGGTAGAAGTGTAATGAATGGCCTATACAATAAAAAAAAAAGTTCTACAAAACTTATTCCGAAAGAGTCATGTCACATCCATGTTTAAAAACATCAGATATAATGAGACAGTTGATGGTAAGCAAACATGCAGGCCTCTATAACCAGTATTTTTTTTTTTTTTGGCCTTTTTTAATAATCAAAAAATCATTAATAATATAGATTTTTTTTTTTTACTTTAAAAAAAAAAAAAAAAGGAAAAGAAGCTAACTTTTTAAAAAATATATATAAATCAAATGTCTAATGGAAAGTTGGTGATAATAACATTTTACTTATAATTATGTTAATACATTGTACAGGCTTAAACCTGCATTTATATATGTAATATCTGCGGGATTCGAACTCAGACTTTCACACGACCCACTACTCTCAGTGCCATCTCATATTGCTGACCCACCTGATCACACACATGTTGAAAAGATAAATATTCACCAATATATGTTTTTCATGCTAAACCGGCAATCATCACACACACACATATTTATATATAATTATGTTGGATTATTTCCACCATCTTGTTTTATTTTTAAATGTTTTTAGAAAAATTCAAACTTTATATCTTTATAAATACATTTAACTATTAGTAATAACATGCAGATTAATATCAAACACAGTATTTCAAGTAGTATTATTTTGTTTGTTTTTTTCAGACGTTTTTAGCCTGACTAATGGCAGTAACAGCATGGGAATTGAATTAGTGATTTTCATATTCATAAATACTGAATTTTTAAATTAGGTAGAGCTGTTTAAAAAATTAGCATTCACAAATCACATATATATGCATAAGTGAGTACATTTGAACAATGGAATATGCTAAGAATTTTTCATATAATAACCTAGATAAAATTTCCACTACAATGTAATTAGCAACGCAAACTGAAATCATACCATTATAGCAGTATTTATTTATCTGACCCACAATAAAACCAAAGATGAGCATCTTTTAGTTGATATATAAAAGTTGTAAGTCAAACATATACGAAATATGTGTAAAAATTTGAAGTTTAATTTTTTAAAATTTTCACAAGGAACAAAAACCATTCTCACAAAGAGTTATAAATATATTAATTTAAAGATTTCAACAGACTTATAGATGTAAAGATTAAAATGGAAATTTTCATATGTAATAATTTAGTAAGTATTTCCTTTTTAGCTGAAATTTTACCTAAATTATTACATAATAAAATTCCCATAATATTTCAATATTTACATCAATAAGTCTGCAAAAAAATAAATAAATAAATAATTTAATAAAAATAACTCTTTGCAGGAGAGGTTTAGTTTCTTATTAAATTCAAGTAAGTTATTATAATTGAAATTATGTCCGACTTACAATTCTTATGTCAGCTATAATATTAACTCTTCTCTAGGGTTCAACACAAATTTGCATTAACGGCTTTAGGTCCCTCGAATTCGGTCATTTTTTGAGTTACGGTGATGTTTTTATGCTTGTTTGAAAGCTTTGAAAAAGTCCCATAAGATGCTGCCCTCTCTTAAATTATTTTACAAATAAAAAATCAATAATAGGAAGGTTTTAAGTCTTACAAAAGGAAGAGGCTGTCCATTCTCAATGCTGGTTGGCTGAGGCCATCTGTTCTCAATGCTGATTGGCTGATGATTATTTGGTCAAAAAGAGAATGATGATAAATATTTTTCATCGCTGAAAATGAAAATATATGTTTTAGAGTGTTTTTTTTTTTATTTTTCATACATATTATAAATTATTTTCATAAAATCTGCTGAAAATATAGTTATTTTACAAAAGTAGTAAGGTTTTATTAAAAAATTGTATACTTTACATGATCGTAAATTGAAAAAGAAACCAATGATAGCAACAATTTTGACATCCTGTCAAGAGTTTAGATTGCCCCAAGCTGTTTATTTAATTTTCAAACAAAGATTAATGTTTTAGAATATTTTTCTGGCATTTATTTACATATTATAATGTATTTTGGTTAAAATATGCTGAAAATATACTTATTTTTAGAAAAACCACTAAGTTTTTACTAAAAAATTCTTAACTTTTTTAATGTAAATTGAGGAGGGACACGATGATGTTTACACGGCTTGTAATTTGCTTCAATCTTTTTTTTGATTTTTTCCATTATTGAATATTTTTATAATTATAAATAGAAATATATTTTTGAAAAAACTTTTGTTTACTTTCATAAACTTACAAATTATTAATATACTTTTTGCATAGAAACTAAAATTAATATAATATTAAAAGATGAATATATTTCTATCACTGAGTTTGTGAATGAACTAATTAAAAGTTCAGAGTTTTACCTCACTCAGCCAACTGGAATATTTAACAAGGGAAAGGTTAAAATAAAAGCAATTTACTTTTGACTTAACATAAATCAGACAAATACTATTATTATTAATTAGATAGTGTGTTTTCAGCACGCACTATTAGTTTTAATTAGTTGATGCCTGGTTAACCATAGCTAAAATTTTATCTACATTTTTACATAGAAAAATTCTCCTTATATTTCAATGTTTATATCTACAAGTCCATGAAAATCTTTAATATATATATTTATTCATGTAATGCAAACAACCAATTTTCATGTTTTAAAGCTGACTCATAATTTATAAATTATTATATTTAATATTTAAGTACAAGTATTGAAGCAGTGCATATATGCTTCATTTTCTTTAATTCTGCCATCTATTCCTTAAAAACTCTCACACATAAATAATCGGCATGTGTGTGTGTAGAAACTAGACTGAAAGGAAACTTAAAGTAAAAAAATTAAAGTTAAAACAAATAATTGTGTCAAGTAAGTTAAGAAAACAATAGGAAAGGGCTTGCTAATGGAATTTAATCCATTAACTAATTAAAATCAGTGCCTTATTTTAAATCAATTGTAAGAATCACCAGTATAGTTATACTTCAACATCTTTGTGATGAACATGTCAAAAAGGTGATAAATATAAAATAAAGACAAAAGAAGCAGGAAACGAAGATAAAATAGAATAAGAAGGAAAAATAAATAAGGAAAAATTAATGGAAAACCCATTAAAATAAATAAAGGAAAAATAAGTAAGGAAAAATTAATGGAAAACCCATTAAAATAAATAAATACATTAAAATCATCTTGTGAAATTTAAAAGCTTCCCAAGCTTCTTTAAAATGTATATAAACTTGTAAGGTGCATTGTTATGGATATTAAAAAAGAATAAAGATGTCAGTCAGATTTTTTAGGAAGCTACATACCAGAGTGAATGAGTAGTTGACTGTCAGCTTTTGCAATGTCATTGGAGGAGGAGGGCAGCATTCCAAGATGAGATCCAGCAAGAGGAAGAGAGCATCCTGAGATGAGATCCAGCAAGAGGAAGAGGTATACCATGTTCCAGTCATCTCAATGCTGAGGGAAAGACTAAGTTGCCTGCCTTATCAATAAGTCAATGACCATCAGTAATAGTTTCTCTGTTCAAGTGCTTGATCCACTATGTGAAGATGCTGATAAACTCTCATAAAGTTTTAATATTTCAAATATAAAAATGTTTAAACAATTTTCTAAACATAACTATGACATATATATTGTAACCGTAAATCTTGATGTCCAGCTAATGGCCATCGAAGGCCATTGCCCTCTCAACTACCTATCGTGCCGAACACATTGCGGCACCAAAAATTGTAACCATTTGATTGTGCGGTCCCAATTACGTAACGTAAGTGCACTAAGAATTGTAACCTTGATCACTGATCAACTCTCACTCAATTATTGTCAGCTATTAAGAGCTGTAACCAAAAAACATATCATGCTATCTATTTAATGCACCAAAGACCACAATCAACATCTGGAGCAACTTACCATAGACCAAACTAATGATCTAACATAAACTTTTTACAATTTATTTGATCGCAGCCAGGGTATACCGCGAAGACCTATCATAGTATTATTATAAAACACATTAAACAAATTATAAGTGCAATGTTATTACTTTTAAACCTTAATTTGCGATTTTTATGGTATGCGACCCTATGGCCGACCATGTACAAGATGGCATAATTTGTGGAACTACATAAGATTATGAAATTTTAAACCATCTATTTGATTTTTAATACCAATGCTAGTCCAGGTAAAGCTTTGCAATAAATAAATATAAATACTTGGGTTCTTTTTTATAGTTTTCTATATTATTGAGACTCTTATTATACTGACAAATGACAATTTAAAAACATTAAGTAAATATATTCAATCATGTCATTATCTGGTAAATCTGTTTACAAGTTTAATAATTAATTTATTTTTTATACTAGAATCAACTACGCAAAGCCACAATGATGGAAAAGGTAAATGGGATTTTATTGTACCTTACTCATCATAAACTACCAAAGACGAAAAGCATCTAATGTTTTCTCAAAAAATATTTATAAACTCTTATATCATGTTGACGATAATATGTAATTCAATGTATGCTCTTCAATGTATGCTCTATCCAAAGTTTATGATTTCTGATGTTATGAATGACACATAGCAACGGCACAGTAAGTTTAATTATAAATCAACGTTTATTTACAAATTTATGAACAATAAGTAATTAATTTCAATATTCTAAATAAAACATAAATAAATAAATAAAATAAATAAATTATAATTCAATCGACTTTCTTCAATACATCTCATAGGTACAGTATTTAAAAACCTAATCCCACCTTATATTTCAATTTTATATACTGAATATTGAGGAATTTATAATAAATTCAGCATCAATTCATGAAATATTGAACGTCATTTCCAGATTCAATAAATCCCTACTGTACACCTATAATAATATAATAAATAATATGATGTCTGTATGATTTAGCTATAATGTAATCATTAATTAAAGTGAAAATGTAAACTTACATTCCGGTAAATAATAATCAACCAACAGTTAATTATTATGAAGTACTTGAATAGAATGTCCTGCTACCATTTAATAATCTAACCGATAAATTATGCTTACAAATGAAGAAGATGATTTAGCAGATTAACTAAAATACTTTGCCCAACTTATATCTGTGAAGCAAAACATATTCCTGTGGATGCATTCATCTACACGTAGGAATTAAATAATACTAAACGTTTTGTGTATTTAAACACCATCATAAAGTAATACGTATAATCACACAATTCCGCGGATTATCCACCGGCGCAGGAATGTGTGTAAAATACAAAAATGGCAATTAAAATAATCTGCAGATTAACCACCAGCACAGATTAAAGCCCTTTAACATTCTAAAACAACATTATTATTTACTTCACATTAAAGTGCAAAATCATCCTCCTCAGTTCTTCTGACTATTCAGAATACACTAACACTTAGCAAATGTGGGTTCTTGCATAATAAAATGTTACGCTAATCAGGACAACTAATGTACTACTTATCTTGCTTAAAATAAACGTGTAATATAATATAAGTAATATTGGCATAGGAATATAAATCTGGAAAGACTCACAAAATATCTCACAAAGATTGATATATCTCATGAATTCATTAAGTACTGTTTAAGCTTTTTCGCGAGCGCTATTCTTTTGAATAAATATTTTATTCAACCCCTATTAATTTAAACTTAATAAATATAACTTTTGAACTTCACATTCAAGTTCATATAACGATAAAATTAAATAAATGTATTATTCATCAAATATATAAAATTTAACGGTGTGTGTGTGATAAAACTAAATGTATAGCATTTATAGTTCAATACATGAATTTTAGCAGATGTGTGTATCACAAATTGGATTGTATAGCATTTTATAACTCCTAATGTGATCCGTGGAATCCATGTACGATGTGTAGAATAATGAGTATACGAGGTAATAGCTATAACTGTAGTTAAATTCCATACATGCAATTCTATCCATTTGATTAGTTATTATAAGCAATATTAGATTAACAATTTTGCGTGGCTCCCTAAACACGAAACAATTTTAAAATAAGATACGCAGAATTTAAATGAAAATGTTTTTCATAAAGTTATTAATCTCTACATCTCTCTATCAAAAGTGTACCAAGTTTATCACATCCATGCAAGTATTTATTTATCCACGCGTTAATCCAGGAATACTAATTACAGCAATTAATTTATTCATTTCAAACCGACGATAAAATTATAAAATAGCTTTGATTAATTATTTGAAGAATGTTTATTATCCAAATGTTAAACAAATTAACTAGCAAATATTACTGGCATTGTAAAGTTAAATATCAATCAATATTATATTTTATTAGAATTAAAAAATGGAAATATTAAAATATTTTGATAACTTTAACGTTTTACTTTAACTTAAAATTCTTCTTTTTAAAAAAACAAATTTTCATATTCATAAAACTTCTGTAATTAAAATACTTATTTAATTTTTCCAAATTGTAGAATAATAAATATTTCAAAACATACCAAAATCTTGTATTTAATTCTTTCAAACTTAAACTGGGAAGCTCCGAAATTTTAAAATGTAATATTGGAAAATTTATTACCGGTGATTCGATCCACTTGGCCAGCCGACTTGAACAGACTTTTAAATTTAGCAATTCATCTTATAATTAATTACCACTATGTTATATTTACGTTTATAGCAAATTTTGTGGTAATCAGTTTACTTATTAACTATTTTAAAATAAGCTTATCAAATTTACACCATTTGCCTTTACCATTTTCTTTTCTTTTTCTCTCCAAAAGCAAACTAACAGACGATCTTCCCTTAAATTCGCGCTCTTTTCTTTTATTACATTGAGACACATACGTAATTACTGTATTTATTTTTAATAATTAATTTTAATTGAACAAATGATTTTTTTAATTCAATGGAAATAATAATTTAAGATCATTTTAAACAAATAAAAATAATAGTATTATTTTAATACTATTTTACCAAATTTTAATGTGTTGTCAAATTTTAAAAAGTTAAACGTTTTGATATAAGTTAGTATATGGGAAGAAGCAAATTTAAATTTATCAAAATAATATAAGAGAGTAATCTGTTCAAAGTGCAACTCAAGCCAATCAAATCACCAAAAGAGAAATTTTTATACTAGTTACATCAATTAATATATTTTATACTAAAATATATGGTTACAATATATATATATGTATATATATAACCAGGCAGGATAGAATCACTTTTGATTATATTAAATCTCGATCCATTCCAGTTGCACTCTTTCAACACAGTACAGCGGCCCCTCAGGCAGAGAAGTATAAGGTACCTATCACCAGACCAAGGCTATACAAGACATAACCTGTGCCACATTTTCAGGCTACAGAACTTCTCAATTGCTAAATTCAAACCCCTGTCATCCAAAGCATTTCTATTTGTTTTGAGGAAAAAGACCTCAGATGCCAGTTAATCACAAGATATAATTAGCATGCCTGTCTGACAGGTAAATAAATTTAGTGCCTGATTCATCCCGGTAGCTCTTTATTTAATTATTGAAAAGAAAATATAATAGACAGCTTAATGTCTACACTTAACTAAAGACTGGCTATTAGTGGTATCATTATTAAAAAAAGGAAAACTGACCAAAAGTAATTAGCAGACAGATAATTTATTCTAAGGTATTTTTTTTAAAAAAAAATAATACTAAAATATTATTTGTTTTAATAATACTCTTAATAAAATACGTAATAATAAAGATTGATTCAATTACATATTATAATCTGAATATGCACACATATTTGAAATATAATTCATTACCTACAGGAAACCTTTGCTCATATCATTTAAATATTTTATGAAAGATTAAATATGCATACACATACTAGAGTTTATGATACTTATAGGGAACACTTATTTATAGAAGACATTTAAAGCTAATTACAGGTAATACTCAAAGATTGCTATTGCTTTCAAAGTTTAACACAGTGTTTTATATGAATATTATCAGCCTATGAATGGGATATGAAATTGATAATTACCTAGGATTTTAGTCACACTATACTCTGTGAGATATGACATCTTGCTCTCTCCTACTGTATAAATTTGGATTACCAACCGGTTGGATTTTGGATTTGTTTAATGGTTGTAGCTCCTGGCTGATTCCTACAATCATGAAGATAGACATTTCCTACTGCTCAGATCATTATATGGGCATGGCTCTTACATGGCGGGTTTGAAGGCTAGCCACATACTCCATTAGCTGCTTAGCACTGCATGTTAATAATATGATCACAATTTTAACATCACAATTGCTATCAATTAAGAGTCACAAGAGGCAGAATGCTAAAATAATAGATTTTCAGTCCTTTTATGAGAGTCCTTCTTATTGTTCCTCCGATTATCGCTACCATGTATTATAATTAATTTTATTAATTATATCCCTATTGTATTTTGATCTACATATTTGCATAGATTAATCTAGCTTTGGATAAGATATCATTTTAATTATTTCCCATTGTTTTTATTTACTGCATTTTATAATCATTTTTTCCATTCTTTTATTTATCGGTCAAGAAATTTTTAAAAAAATATAAGTTTATATTATATGCTTTCCTTGTATATATTAATCCAATTTCACTTTTACACACACACATTTTCTTTTTATTTTCTTAACGAAAATTCATGAAAAGAGAGATCTCTAATTTTGCCTTTTTATTTAGTTAAATTTCTCTCCCCTCTAATTGCATTTTTTTAAAGTAGTAAACTTATACTAATAAATGATGCAGTGTTTTGCCTTTTGGCAATCTGCGATTATATATATATTGTAACCGTAAATTGTGTAATCCCAACTACGTAACGTAAGTGCACTAGGAATTACAACCTTGGTCACTGATCAACTCTCATTGCACATTATCAGCTATTAAGAGCTGTAACCAAAAGCATATCATACTATTTATTTTATGCACAAAAGACCACAATCAACATCTGGGGCAATTTTTTACTACAGACAAAATTAATGAATTAACCTAACTTTTTATAATTTATTTGATCGCAGCCCGGGTATACCGCGAAGACCTATCATAGTATTATTATAAAACCTATTAAACAAATTATAAGTGCAATTTTATCACTTTTAAACCTCAATTTGCGATTTTTATGGTATGCGACCCTATGGCCGACCATGTACAAGATAGTGTACTTTGTGGAATTGTATAAAATTATGAAACTAATATATCATCTATGTGATTTCTAGTACAGATGCTAGTCTAGGTAAAGCTTTGCAATTAAAAAATGAATACTTGGGTTCTTTTATAATTTAGTATATCATTGAGACTCTTATTGTTTTGACGAATATAAATTTAAAATTGTTAAGTAAAGATATTTGATCGTGAAATTATTTGATAAATTTGTTTATAAGCTTAATAATTAATTCGTACTTTAGACTAGAATCAACTACGCAAAGCCACAATGATGGAAAAGGTAAATGGGATTTTATTGTACCCTGCCAATCATATACAACCAAAGACGAAAAGCATCTTAATGTTTTCTCAAAAAATATTTATAAACTCTTTCTATCATGTAGACAATAATATGTACTTAAATGTATGCTCTTCACTGTATGCTATATCCAAAGTTTATTATTTCTGATGTTATGAATGACACATAGCAACGGCACAGTAAGTTTAACTATAAATCAATCTTTATTTACAAACTTTATGAACAATAAATAGTTTATTTCAATATTTAAATAAATCATAACCAAACAAATAAAATAAATAAATGATACTTCAATAGACTTTCTTCAGTACATTTTGTAGGTATAGTTTTAACAAAACCTAATCATACCTTATTTCACTCTACTATAATGAACATTGAGACAATTATTAAATTCAGCATCAACCTCTAAAAAAACTAAACATCATTTCCAGATTCAATATATCCCTTCCATAAACTTATAATCATATAATAAATAATATGATGTATGTATGATTTCACTATCATGTAATAATTAATTAAAATGAAAATGTAAACTTACACTCCGGTGGATAATAATCAACTAACAGTTAATTATTATGAAGTACTTGAATAGAATGTCCCGTTACCATTTGTTAATCTAAACAATAAAATTATGCTTACAAAATGAAGAAGATGATTTAGCAGATTAACTAAACACTTTGCACAACTTATATCTGTGAAGCAAACATATTCCTGTGGATGTATTCATCTACACATAGGAATAAAATAATACTAAATGTTTTGCGTATTTAAACATTATCATAAAGTCACACGTATAATCACAAAATTCCGCGGATTAACCACCAGCGCAGGAATATGTGTAAAATACAACATGGCAATTAAATAATCTGCGGATTAACCACCAGCACAGATTAAAGCCCTTTAATATTCTAAAAAAAAAACAAACATTATA
This sequence comes from Epiperipatus broadwayi, assembly GCA_028023455.1. NCBI lineage: Eukaryota > Metazoa > Onychophora > Udeonychophora > Euonychophora > Peripatidae > Epiperipatus > Epiperipatus broadwayi. Next base: position 1,137,509 of record JAQFVV010000056.1, on the reverse strand, counting down.
ATTTACTTCACAGTAAAGTGCAAAATCATCATCCTCAATTCTTCTGACTATTCAGAATATGCTAACACTTTAGCAAATGTGGGTTCTTGCTTAGTAAAATATTACAATAATCAGGACAGTTAATGTACTACTTATATTGCTTAAAATAAACCTGTGTAATATAATGTAAATAATATTGGAATGGAATATAAATCTGGAAAGACTCACAATATCTCACAAAGATTAATACGTCTCATAAATTCATTATATCTTGTTTAAGCTTTTTCCGCTAGCGCTATTCTTTGAATAAATATGTTATTCAACCTTTATTAATTTGAATCTAACAAATATAAATTATGAACTTCATATGCGAGTTCATATAACGATAAAATTTAAATAAATGTATAATTCATTAATTATATAACATTTAACGGTGTGTGTGATAAAACTAAATGTAAAGCATTTATAGTTCAACACGTGAATTTTTAACAGATGTATATCACTAATTGGATTGTATAGTATTTATAATTCCTGATGGGATCCGTTGAATCCATGTACAATGTGTAGAATAATTATTATATAAGGCAATAGCTATAGCTGTAGTTAAATTCCATCCATGCAATTATATCCATTTGACTAGTTATTAAGACAATATTAGATTAACGATTGCATGGCTTTCCAAACATGAAACAATTCTAAACAAAATACGTAGAATTTAAATGAAAATGTTTTTCATAAAGTTATTAATCACTACATCCTGATCAAAAGTGTTTCAAGTTTATCCTATCCATGCAAGTATTTATTTATCCATTGCGTTAATCCAGGAATAACTATTTACAGCAACTAATTTATTCATTTTTAAACAGACGATAATATTATAAAATAGCTCTAATTAATTTTGAAGAATATTATTGATCCAATTGTTGAACAAATTAACTAGCAAATATCAATGGCACTATAAAGTTAATTATCAATCAATATTATATTTTATTAGAATTAAAATGGAAATATTAAAATATTTTGATAGCTTTAGCATTTTATTTTAACTTAAACTTTTTTCTTTTTAAAAAACAAATTTTCATTTTCATCAAACTTTTATGATTAAAACATTGATCTAATTTTTCCAAATTATAGATTAATAAACAATTTGAAACATACCAAATTCTTACAGGTAATTCTTTCAAACTTAAACTGGGAAGCTCCGACATTTCAAAATGTAATATTGGAAACGCTACCGGTGATTTGATTCTTGGCCGACCGACTTGAAAAGATCTTTAAGTTTAGTGATCCATTTTAAGTAGATACCACTAAGTTATTCTATGTTTATAACAAATTTTGTGGTCATTTAGTTACTTATTAACGGTTTCAAATTAAGCTCAGCAAATTGACAACATTTGCCTTTACCATTTTGTTCTTTCTCCCCCAAAAGACAAAACTAACAGACGATATTCTCTTAGAAATTCGCGCTCTTTTCTTTTATTATATTGAGACGCCTACGCAATTGCTGTATTTATTTAATAATTTATTTTAATTGAATAAATGGTTTTATAAATTTAATAGAAATAATAATTTTAAGACTACTTTAAATAAATGAAAATAAAATATTATTTTTAATAACACTTTATCAAATTTTAATATGTTGTAAAAAATTTTTAAAAGTTAAACGTTTCCATATAGGTTAGCATATGGAACGGAGCAAATTGAAATTTATTAAAATAATTTCATAAAGTAATCTTTTCAAATACGAATCAAGCCAACCAAATCACCAACAGAAGAAAGAGAAATTTTTATATAAGTTACATCAACGAATATATTTTCTACTAAAATATATGGTTACAATATATATATATATAACTCTTTAAGGTGTTAAATTAAACTTTTCTTAAATTCTTCTAAATTATTTCTTACCCAAGATTTTTACTTCAATCATTTCTTGATAAATAATTCCATAGTATTTTTGTTTAAAATCCTTTAACTACTTATAAATTCTTTTATATTAATATTTTACTTTTATAAAATTCATGAACACTAGTTCTTTTAAGTTTTAATAATTTTAGATTTGTCTATAATGTAACTTTTCTGGGCTAAAAATATTTAATTATTATTTTGTTACTAATCTGATTCAATTTGTAAGACTTAAGTGATAGAGGGATTAATGTAATAAAAATACAAATCCAATCTTTCAATTCTCTTCATGGCATCTCAAGGAACATCATGGAGCAAGTATAAGCAAAGAGGGGAAATTATTTACATAAAAGTTAAGTTTGATACTGATTTTTTATTCTTTAGAATTCCTTTCCCCATTGTCTTAATGCTTTTTCTTTGTGATTGCAGATAAAAACTATTGAAGATGACGAGTGATATGTCCAATATGGAAATTATGATAAATAAAATAAGTAAATTGATTTCTTCTGTAGTATGTTTTTCCACAGGTAAATATATTTATTACTTAAATTATTTTTATGAATAGCAATCAGAGTTCTCCAACTATATATGTATGTAAAATCACTCTCTATATATGTAAAACTAAGAGCGAATCATCTGTAGTATGTTTCTCCACAGGTAAATACATTTATTACTTAAATTATTTTATTTTCTCCAACTATATATGTATGTAAAATCACTCTCTATATATGTAAAACTAAGAGCGAATCACTATTTTTCTGATTTTATGAATCTAGATTGGAGACTAGATTGGAGATCAATTATTATGGGTTAGCAATCTCTCCATTATCGTATAAATTTGTCTGGATTAATAATGGATAATGAGCTAAAATTCTTATAACTTTATATTTCATTACATAGGGATGTGAGTGTTATAAAATATTTTATTACTTAATATTAGCATAGGCGTAACTTAGTTTAATATTATATTTTTATGATACCCATTGTTGCATACTGCATAAGAGATGTGCATTGTCAAGGGCTAGCCAAAATTATTTCATTTACATTATAGTATGATTCACTAGTTATTAAATTATGAAGAGCATCCAGTGCCTGCTATATATTATATATATGCCCAGTGAGCCTTCATAAATATTCAAATATATAAATATTATCACTGGACTAGGTAGAGTGATAGGGCAGAAGATCCTAACCCCCAAATCCTAGTGTATTCCATATATATTTTTTCATAATAGGATGAGTCTATGGAAACACCCCTGCAGCCTAGGACATCGATCTTTGTTTTTTCATGAATCATAACATCCAGATTGCAAAGCTGAACCTACTTCATATGATAGCCATTAAACCATGTGTAATTAATGCAGTCTCACAATTCTTTTATTCCTTATTATTATATTTATGTCTATGCATATAGCCATAATCCTATCTTACATTATATTTAGCTCAGATACTACAAGGCTCTTAGGAATAATAAAGAAATAAAATGTAATTAAGGTTAACCTATAATGATTTGATAAATATTATTTTTTTTGCCTGATGGATAAATAATACAACACCCTTATTTTTATAGTCATGAATATCACTATAATCCATAATTATATATATCTGTAAAGTCCAATAAATAGCCTCTAACCTTAGATTGTACATAAGTAAGCCACTGTTATTAATTTATAAAAAAAATTATTCACCATCCTTCTCATTGCTGGTCAAAATCATATAATTAAGGTTGAATAATAGTTAAGAGTCTGTGCATATCCCTGAACTGAGCTATATGAAAAGGGAAGCTGTGTGATGCTAAGGGTTCTAATTATGTAGTAGAGGTTAGGAAACATGGGCCGAGATTTAAAACTAGAATCATAGGAATAGCGATACCCCTATGCATGCTGGTTGAGAGTGTCTGCTTGGTCTTTCATCTTGGTTAACAAAATTATACATGTTTGAACATTACAAGTTTTTTTATTATAACATGGTGCTACTAACATGAGTCTTTAGAAACTACTTGTCATATGACCCTGAGAATATCTATATATGTTAACCAGAAATGGAATGACCCCAATAATTTTTTTTCCATCTAATATGGCAAAAAAATTCATTAAGTAATTAATCTAAATAGCAAATTACCTCATCCATAGCTTGGGGATTTACAGACATATTATGAAATTTTTGTGGTATTCCTATTAGTAATGACAAAAAAATATATGTTGATAGTTGGCACACTCAGTTGGAGCTAGTGTGTTTACACATGATACATACAAATAAAAATAAGGCACCATTAGTCAAACATGTTAATAATGTATAATTTTTTTATTTCTTGGATGGCAATTAAAAAATTGTTTTAATTAAGGCAGGCAGTATAGAGGAAGGGAAATTTTTTTCAGCAAATTAAACTGGAGTAGAGTAAGGCACTGGAACAGTGTGTGATGCCACAGGAGGATGATACAGGGAAAGTGGACCACTTAATGAAATAAAGAATAAAACTAAAAAAGCCATAAATAAAAAATAGTTAAAGTGAAGAGAAGGGGGGAGAGACAAGGACCAGAGATAGTAATATTCAGAAGGGAGCCTGAGGAAAGCCCAAATGAACATTTAAAAAATTTTAAAGACACTTTCCATGTGTAAATTGAATGATGTGCAACAAGTAATAGTCACCAAAAACCATTTGGAAGGAATGATATGATATGACATGATATTGGTTGGAAGGTGCCAGATAACAATTGCAAACATTTCAGAGATACATAGCAGCATTGTTGAGAATCTTCTGACGTGAGGAAAGGCAATATCAGATCCAACATAAGATATACTATGAAAAGTTTGAGCAAAAAAGGGAAAACCTTAGTCAGTTTTTCATAAGGCAAATAATGACTCAGAAATCATTATTAGCATACCCTAGGTTGGACCAACAACTTATTAGAAAGGTCAGAAGCAATCTGCCACAGGATGAACAAGAGACTATGATTAACAACTCGACAAGCAGGACACAAATGAGTCACTAATAAAGATCGAATGTGTGAAAGACAAGAGTCCAAAAGGAAAATCGGAGGTAAAACTACTCATGAGCAGAGACCTAAGAAGAAAAAGGGGGAAATATGAGATACTAGTGAGATACAACACAAAGGGATGAGGAGACTAATGAGTGAAGAGCATAGAGGTAGGTATATTCATCAATAATTCAAGAAAAGGAGGTCTTCACAAGCACTTACCCTCATCAGCCAATGCTCAATGATCCAGGCTTAAGTAGATGAGGTGCCTATACTCATCTTTCTGAATTTTGTCAGCCAAGCATTGTTGATATCAAAAGAGCTGGGAGACAAACTAAGAAAAGAACCTTGACCATACTGACTTGCATCATATCAATCACTTTAACAAATGTAAAGAAGGCACAAATAGAAAGGCACCAACTCTGGGTAAATATAAAAATACGGAATACAACAAGGAGCCATATAATATTGATATTGGAGGGATTGATCCACAGTATGGTCCTGGGATCGAACTTCTCAGTCACTATGGGGGAATATTGGATTATGAACAAGGAATGAGACATCTTAACCAGGGGACCTTCCACTTTGAGAAATAAAATAGGGCCACACTGATGCAAGTGTGAGAAAGGGCCACACTGATGCAAGTATGATGTGTACAGAGTCTCAGCACCTGAGGAATGATTGATGAGAAGGTATGAAAGATAGCATGCTTATCAATGAATCCACCAGATTCACTCCAACCCAACTACACTTCGGTATGCCAGATCTAAGCCTGCTAAAGACAAATTTACCCATACCATAAGAATCCATCAATCGAGAGAAAGATCAAGTGGAGGAAAAAAAAGACGAGCATGGTCGAATGAAAAAAAAAGGAGACCAAAAAAAGACTAGCATGGTCGAATAAAGTAAAAAAGGAGACCAATGAATCCCCAGTTTTAAGTTGGGAGATGTAATATGAATTTGGGCAAGTTAACTAAGAAACAAGCTAAGGAAACAATACAAGAAAATCCTTCCATTGTATGCTGGCCCATATAGACAAAACAATGTAGACAATGCCTTCTTATTAGAAAGTTCAAAAGGATTGAAAGGGTAATTCAAAATGCCTTTAAACCATATCATGGGTGACCGTATGGTCCACATGAACGACAGTAAAAAAAAAGAAAAAGAAAAGATAGAGTAATAGAGTACAATGTGAAAATAAAGAAAAGAAACAAAGGAGAAACCTATAGTAATATTACATATTAGTGAATGTACAATAATAGTACTTATAATACACTCTAAATATATGTATATAGGTAATAAAAATTTTCACAAATACGAGAATTTAGCTTAGTGCTTTGAGAGTGTGTTTACTGCATATTCATAATCATTATTATGTATAAAACTACATAACATGCACACACAAACATACTGGCAGGAGAAAATTCAGTGATCACTCGATTCAATGCCAGGAAATATTTAAGTTTTTTTTTTATATCTTTTTCTGGTTTTCATTTTTTTTGGTGTAACTGTGCAGATATGAAGCAGTACATATATGCTCGCACATATGCTTGCATTATTTTCTTTGATCCTGCCACTTTTCCCTTAAATTCTCACCCACATAAATAATGAGGGTGCATGTGTGTGTGTGCACTTGTATTATATATATATTAAAATAGAAAAGACTGAAAGGAAACTTAAAATAAAAATTCATGTTAAAATAAATAATAATGTAAAGTAAGTTAAGAAAACAATAGGAAAGGGCTTGCTAATGGAATTAATCCATTAACTAAAATTGATGCCTTATTTTAAATCACTTGTAAAAATCAGAAATATAGTTATGGTTCAACACCTTTGTGGTGAGGATCCATCAAAAAGGTGCCGAATATAAAATAAAGACAAAAGAAGCAGGATATGAAAATAGAATAATAAGGCAAAATAAGTGCCAAATATAAAATAAATACAAGAGGCAGGAAATAAAGATAAGATAAAATAAGAAGGAAAGGTAAGTAAGGAAAAATTAATGGAAAATGCATTAATTAAGTAAATCCATTAAAATCATCTTGTGAAATTTAAAAGCTTTCCAAGGCACATAAAAATGTATATAAACTTGTAAGGTTCATTGTTATGGATATTAAAAAATATGAGAGGTGCCAGACAGATATTTTTAGGAAGCTACATACCATAGTTGGGCATTGGCTTTTCCAGTATCATAAGAGGAGGAGGGCAGTGTTCCAAAATGAGATCTAGCAAGAGGGAGAGGTGTGTTGTGTTCCAGTCATCTCAATGCTGATAATAGAAAAACTAAGTGGTCTGCCTAACCAATAAGTCAATAAACATCGATAATAGATTTTCTCCAATCAAGCACTTGATCCACTAAATGAAGATACTGGTAAACTAAGTTTTAATATTTCAAATATAAAAATATGTTTAAAACAATTTCCTAACTGTAACTATGATATACGCACTAGCTCTTTTAAGTTTTAATATTTTTAGATGTCAATAATGTAAGTCTGCTGGGCTAAAAATGTTTAATTATTATTTTGTTACTAATCTAATTTAATTTGTAAGACTTAAATGATGGAAGGATTTATTTAATAAAAATACAAACTCCATCTTGCGATTCTCTTCATGGTGTCTCAAGGGACAACATGGAGGGGCATATAAGTCATTAGGGAAAATTATTTACATAAAAAAATAAGTGTTATAATACATTGTTCTTTTCTTTTTTAGAGTTCCTTCACCCCATCATCTTAAGTAATGTTCTTTTTCATTTGTGACTACAGTTAAAAATTATTGAATGATAACGAGTGATATTATTTTTAATTTTTACAAATATATTTGCTTAAGTGTGTCCCATATGGAAATTATGACAAATAAAATAAGTAAATTGATTTCTTCTTTAATATATATTTCTTAATGGATAAATTTTTATTACTTAAATTATTTTTATGAACAGCAATCCATGTTCTCCAACTATATATGTATGTAAGATTGCTCTCTTTATATATAAAACTAAAGAGTGAATCGCTATTTTTCTGATTTTATGAATCTAACTTGATGGAGACTGGATTGGAGATCAATTATTATGGGTTAGTAATCTCTCCATTATTATATATATTTAGCTGGATTAACAAACTATAATTATGGGCAGATGAATTCCAATTCTTATAACTCTATATTTCATTACACAGGGATATGAGTATTATATTTATATAAATATTTCATTACTTAATGTTAACATAGGCATAACTTAGCTTAATATTATATTTTTATGATACCCATTATTGCAAACTGCATAAGAGTGTGCATTATCAGGGACTACACCAAATGATTTCATTATATTATAGTAAGAATCACTAGTTACTAATTTATGCAGAATGTCCAGTGCCTGCTGTATATTTTATTGTGCCGGTGAGCCTTGGTAAATAATTCAAATATATAAATGTGATCACCGGACTAGGTAGAATCATAGGACAGAAGATTCCAACTCCCAAATCCTAGAGTATCTCATACATATAATTTCTACATTGGATGAACCTATGGTTAGAAGCAGAAATACCCTTGCAGCCAGAGATCTCCATCTTCATTTTTTCATGAATCAAACATCCTGATTGCAAGGGCAATCCTGCTTCTAGCTATTAAACCACATGTAATTAATGCAGTTCCACAATTCTTTTATTCCTCCTTATTATGTCTATGCATATGCATATAGCTATCACCCTATGTTACATTATATTTAGCTCAGATACTCCCAGGCCCCTAGGAATATTAAATTAAAAAAATAGAATGTAATTAATGTTAACCCATAATGGTTTGATAAATATTATTTTTACTGCCTGATGGATAAATAATATGACATCCTTATTTTTATAGTTATGAATATCACCAACATCCATAATTCTATATATCTGTAAAATCCAGTAAACAGCCTCTAACCTTAAAATGTGCATAAGCAAACCACTGTATTAATTTATTAAGTATTAATAAACATTAATTTATAAAAATTTATTCACCATCCATCTCATTGCTGGTCAGAATCATATAATTAAGGTTAAATAATAGTTAAGAGTCTTTGCATATCCCTGAGCTGAGCAGAGCTATATGAAAGGTGAAGCTGTGTAATATCAAGTGTTAATTATCTAGTAGAAGCTAGGAAGTCTGGGCTAGGATTTTAATGAATTATGGAGGGAGTGATATCCCTATGCATGCTGGTTGAGAGTGCCTGCTTTTGGTCTTGTTAACAGAATTATACATATTTGATTGTTACAGGATTTTTTTTATATATATAACATAGATATTTTTAGGTACACACCAGAGTGAGAGTAGTTTGAATTGGCTTTTCCAGTGTCATCAGGGGAGAGCGGCATCCTGAGATAAAATCCAGAGTGCTTGCTTGGTCTTTTGGTCTTATTGAATATACTGAACTTAATGTAATTAGAAGGATTTGAACTCAGACTTTCAAGCTGCCTACAGTTATCCACTCCATCTTATACAACTGAAACACATGAGCACCTGTTTAAAAGGTAAATGTGCCCCAATATACATATTTTACACTGAACCAGCATTCATTCGGTCCAGATCATAATCTCCTACACACACACACATATATATATATATGTGCTAACTTTATATTAAGATAGCAAGTCTTCAAACTTTAATGGACACACTTCAATCTTTTCAATTCTCTAACTCTTCGGCCATTCATATCAGTGAACACTTAATGATGATCTGATCAAAGTCTTATTGATGTTCAATATTACTGGCATACCCATGTTGACTTTAAGTCACTCTGACCCTTCACATATAAGACCTTAATATGTCCATCCAAATACACATAAGATAGATGGACATAATACAAGCTGACTATGTAATATTTAATTACAAGTATATTGTCAATACTGAATTTAATGTAATTAGAAGGACTTGAACTCAGACTTTCAAGCTCCTTATTGTTATGCACTACATCCTATACAACTGATACATATGACCACATGTCTGAATTAAAATCCTTCTAATTAAATTATATTACAAACTATCATCCAGTGTAAAAAAATTAGATCATTCTCTCACACAGTATATGCATTTCAGATGTAAACATATTCTCATTGGAAGAGTATAGAGACTTGGAACAGATGAATTCTGTTAGAATAACCTCATTACATTTGAATAATGTGACAATGACTTAATTGATTTTAAAATATATTTGTAACTCTCATCATCTCATCTGAGATTGGACTGAAATTTTTAGATTGGGAGATAATTTATTTTTAAATTCTGAAATTTGTTAAATTATATAACTTTTCCAGTGCAATAATTACATATTGTGATAAGATAAATCCAAATCCCAAGCATATCAAGCAAAATCTGAATTTGAGTACTCGATAAAGATTTTGTTAGTTTATGAAAATTAATACTAAAATTAAAATAATTACAAGATTTGATGTAAAGTGATTGAAAAATTTATATACATAATGATTATATAAGATAAAAATAATATTTAAAAAACAACTGTAATAAATAAAAATGTAATAGGCGGAATATTATTGTGAATTTCTCAACAGTCAGTACTTACTAAAAAATAATATTTAAATTAACTAATTTACAAAAGTAAGAAAGTGATTGGTTGCTGTGCAAAATTCATAGTAATATGTTATTTATTTAAAGTAAAAAAAGATCTCAATTTTAATGTAAAAATAAATTATAGATGCATATGTATAGAATGATTAAACATACAAATTATAAGATATGCATTTATGAGCAGATCCCAATTTTATGTGAATATTTTAAAAAAAGTTATAAGTGCGAGTCATCCCATTTTAAAGAAAACAGAAAGGATAGTATAAAAATGTAAGAAATAGATGTAAGACTTCTAGGACTAAAAAAATAAAGTCATTTAATCAAAATGTAATGTTAATTTAATGACCATAAAAAAACTTCAAATCTATATATATATATTTTAAAATTACTATTAATGTATTATCAAATTCACTATTTCCTTTATTTTGCTGTAATATCTTATATACACAATCTTATGTTTTGATTGTCGTGCAGTCTTCTTCAGAGCTATGATATAATTAACAAAATAAAATAAATAACTATATAAATAATATCATAAAAATGTAAACAATAAAAAAAATAATAAAAAAATATATAACAAAACATAATTGTTTACCTTTTTCTGGTATTATTTATATAGTTATGTATTTTATTTTGTTAATTATATTTATAGCTCTGAAGAAGACTGCAAGGACAGTCGAAACATAAGATTGCTTATGCATATATGTGCAATAAAAGATTTTTTTGCTAAAAAGTGTTCAAAATAGAGTGGATAAATTGCATTTACTATTAATGTAATTAAAGTAAAGTGATAAATATGCAATTAAAATAGAGTATAAAAAACACCAAAAACTAGATAATTAATGTAATTAATTGTTTTGAAAAAAATAAAAGGCTTATCAATACATTAAATGAATTTAATTAAAAAATTATAATGTTTTGGATAAAACAGATCAGTAGACAGAGTTAGGGATTTTATAATTATAAAAATAAACCCCCAGAGTTATGAAAGAATTTGCTTTTGGCCAAATAATGGGAGGCTACATAAAGAGCAGAAGCAGATTTTATATCAATGGAATATTAAGATTTGAGATATTAAGTTCATATAATAGACTGATGCATAATATTGACAGTGACCAGAGAAAGATTCAATCAGATTACAATTTTCATCATCAACAAAGAAAAAAGCAATAAAAAAATAATGGTTTGGATTACTTACTCGTACACTAAATAGCAATGAAACTTATTCAATTGTGCCAATAAATTTATATACTAATTTAGAAAATGATATAATGAGTGCTCAGCTAAAGTGTCTTGTTATTCATTCTCATCTTCATATAATTCTTCAAAAGTGAAGAAATGCCTTAACTGAAATAGCATACTAACCATTTATTGCCTGAACCACATTGTCCATGCCCTAGAGTTCACTTAAGATGCTGGTGTTAGAATCATGTAATCAACAATGCTTATCTGTCATGTATTAGAATTTAGGCATGAAAGTATGGAGACAGTCTGCAAAAGAAAGTACAATCACTGAACAGCTATATCTAAACCCAATTTATGATCTTCAGATAAAAAAAAAAACTTGACGATATTACCATATAAGTGATATGCTTCAACTCATTATGTAAGTTTATAATAATATTAAAACTGTGATTAAGAAATTTATTTCTTTATTTTATTTGGTGCCTAAATTAAATTTTTTCATTTCATATAAATATCACTTCTTAATTAATTTTTTCTTTTGATTTGATAATTATATTTTATGTAAATAAAATTTTGTGTAAACATTCATTTATAATAATTCAAAGGCTAGGGTATAACATTTAAAAAATAATTGGCCTCAATTTACTGCCATCAAACATGAGCTGGATGGACAGAATTTGGAGGTTCTTTTTTCACAACTGAAAGTTTAAAATATGTTTTATTATTATTGTTTTGTTAAATGAGCATAATATACATGAAAGACATGGCAGTACAATATATAAGAGAAGTCAGGAAATATTATAACTTGTGAGAATTAACAAATTCAATTTGTATTTACACAATTTTACTAATGACTTTTGAATATATATTTGCGTGTGCAATCATATGCAGTATTTATAATCCTATGCTAATTAATAAATCTTATTATTAACTGGGTATATGTTGCATATTTATAAATACAGTAATTAGATATATGTAAAGTATAACTTCAAAAATTTTATCCACTTAGAAACGCTTTTGGCTATCCTCGTAGACTTTATCAACTAACACTTTGAAAGGCTAATCTTCCCACAATTCCATAATTTTAATGTTTGCTGCCTGTCTGTTAATTAAGTCTTGTTTGTATTTGTATATTACTACAGCTTCCTTTATTTTCCTTTTGTTGTTATTTTTTCAATTTGCAATATTTTTATATTATTAAATAATGTAATTAAATAATCTAATTACTGTATTTATAAATATTCAATTGTAAGATTATGTATATTGATTTGAAGAAATACAGACATCGAATTATAATATTGCTACACACACACACACACACACAAACATATATATATATGTAATAATATTATAATTCGAGGTCTGCATTTCTTCAAATCAATATATGTAATCTTATAATTGAATAGTTCAGCTTCAATTTTTTACGACCATAATAAATCATGTATTTATGGTTTAATTTTAATTATAATAATGTAAAAATATTGCAAATTGAAAAAAAAACAAAACAAAATGAAAATAAAGGCAGCTATACTAATATATAAATACAAACAAGACTTAATTAAAAGACAGGCAGTGAACATTAAGATCACAGAATTGTGGTAAGGTTAGCCTTTCAAAGTGTTAGTTAACAAAGACTATGAGGATAGTCAAAAGCACTCCTAAGTGGATAAAATACTGTATTTATAAATATGCAATTATAAGATTATATAATTATAGTAGTGCAATAATAGCTTAAACATATTTATAATTTATTGTGAAGGTATTAAACCATTAAAACATCACATGACCACCATTTCTTTACCTAGCACAAACTCTCTCAATATCTTCTAGCCCCTATTGATTACTATTATTAATTGTGAATTTATTCAAACTTTAAAGTGAAGCCACAATCATGATATATAAATTCAGCTTCTAGTCCATGCATATATAGTAAGATAAAATTAAAACTTTTACACTGAAATATAGTTTATGATGTAAAAGATTTTAAATGAGGATGCATTTTAAATCTGAAATTTCATTGATTACACACATTTCTTCAGTGCAATAATTAATTATTCCATATATATATTCTCAGAAAAATCATTTGATTAAATACTAAAAAAGATCATAAATTCTAAATAAAAGATAAAAATAAAAAAATAAAGAAAGAAAATCATTGCTTTAACATGCAGGCTATTAAAAATAAAATATCAAACTTTTGAAGAGCCCTCAAGTGAAACACAAAATAAATGCAAGTCTGATATATAAAGAGATTTAAAAGATTTCTACTTGAATCCATTTAAAACTTATTCTCTTTTTTATTTTATTTCTTAAGCTCACATTACTGAAATCATTTCTAAAATTTGTGAAAAGTAATTTCAAATCCAACATTCCGTTTTTGGATAAAAGTCCTCAAGTACCATTTTTATAACTTGAAAAACTTATAAAAATCAATTTATCATGACATTTCTTGTTAAAATTTTATTAGATATTTCAATTATTCAATATATTTTCATTCATTCAAATTAAATGCGAAATATACCAAATTAATAAATATTAAGTTGGATTTAGATTTTTTTTTGCTCTAAACTTAGAAACAACAAAAAAAAATATTACATATAATTCTTAAAAATAAATAAATTCCAATTTCATTTATTAATTATCAAGTCATATAAAGAACAGATTTAAATCCTATTCTAAAACTTTTTATGCGTTATATATACTTAACCATTTAAATAAAATCTATTATGCATTGTATATAAATAATATGTAAGATGTTAATAAAAAACATTTAATTTATATATATTCTTTTATATGTGTTGTTACTATAATATTAATGATTTAAATGAATCTTGGTGGTTAATGCTGTGATACCGGTTTTTTCACTTTAAAGAGTTTCCTTTATTTAGGTACATAACACTAGTCCAATTGAAAACACTAATAATTAGTTGGCCCCTTTCTTCAGAGTCACGCAAAAATTGATTCTCAAACATTATTTGTGAACTTTTATGTTTTTATTTTTACTAGATATTAATAGAAAATTATAAACATGTTTTTTGTTTTCATAAATTTTTAAAACAGTTTATTTGATTCTTATTAATATTCTTTGGATATTTTAAAATTTCAATAACTTGTTTAAAATAATTTCTACTCATGCTCATCCTATCTAAAATAAAAATTTCATTAAAACTACTATCATATGTGGAGGAAGGGGAGTGAGAGGAATGCATAGGTTACTGCATATTTACTTTTTTATTGTATTCGGGATTCAAACTCAGACTTTCACACAACCCACTACTCTCAGTGCCATCTCATATTGCTGACCCACTTGTTCGAATCCCACATATATTACATATATAATGTAGGTTTAAGCCTGTACAATGTATTAATTTTTTATTGTATTATATTTTTCATTATTCTTTTTATTTTACATGTAGTGAAAATCATAACAGAGAAACCTCAAAAATTAATTCTGAAGTAGTATTAGAAGAATGAAAATACTGGGAAGATGAACTGCAGTTTTTCCATATGATTTTTTTATTATATAGAAAGGTCATATACATTTTATTTATATATACATGATCACATACAATAAAATTTTCACAAATTCTAAATAAATTAATATATACAAATAACTGTACAATTTTCGAAAAATATTTTAAGATTTTATTTGTAATAAAAATCTTTTCAAGTTTGATTCATTTTCTAAGAACATTTAGTCAACCTACAATCATCATGCCCCTCCCCATCCAGATTTAATAAACCATAATAAGGCTAATTTTTGAATACAACACTTAATTCAAGGTCTTTGAATTTTCATTCAAAAGTAGTTTTTAAATAAAATAGAAACAAGTTTGTCAGAAATAAAAATATTGGAGTAATTTTAACACCAACTTTTAAAAATACAATATGTAAAATCCATAAGAATCATTGATAATTCTTAAAATTCACCAAGTAAAAACTTATCAAAATTTCGTTTTAATATTCATATTTGGCATACAAAATAAATAGTCCTTTGTCAAGATTTTAAACATTTTGTGGAATAAATAAATAATTCAATAGCTTTATTATTAGTGTTCATAAAAAATCTGTGTACCAGAATTGACAGAACTAGATGCCTATGTATCTTAAGCTTTAACAGATCTACCGTGTCACTGCCCAAATTATGCAAGATAGCATTTTATAGAATTAATCAAGAATATAAAAATAGACTAGAAAGTTTTGATTGGAAAAATTATTCTCAAATGAAGAAGTATTGTCTTGTAAAAAAAAAAAAAAAGCTAAATGAAAACAATAGCTTAAAAAACATAACTCCTCCCGTGGAATTCTTATTATTTTGCAATTCTTCCAACAAAATCAAGTGATGGATATTGTTTTACCACTATCAGCAATATTTACAAGGAAGAACTTGAATATTACTTCATAAATACTACTCTATGTTTATGTAAAAAGTCTTGCTTTTGCTAAGTTGATAATATATGTGTTGCATGATTATATGGTGAAATACTATTATAAACATTCTGAACTCATATTAATAACTTAACCACTATCAATTAAATTTACAGTAGAATTAAAATAAAAAAAAGTATTCTTAGATATTCTTGTTGCCATCCTAAAGCTTACAGTTTTTACAATAAATTGTATTTTAAGTATGTATATTAGATTATTTAATTTGCTAATGCAATATTTCTAATCAGTACTAATTTTTAATTCATGCAACAATTAATTAATGAATATTTCAATGATTCCAAACCATCAAGAGCTAAATACTCGTGATAATGTATAAATGCCTAGCTTTTTTTTTAATCTGATCTAATTAAAAAAAATAATCATTCTATAAATACACAAATGATCATAAGTCATTAACAATTATATATTTAAAAAATAAATGTAGCAATAAAATAATTTCCAAAATATATATTATTTACATTTAGAATACACAAATATAATATATACAAATGGCTATCATATGTGGATTTTAATATCCATGTAAATGTGTGGAAAATCAAATAAAGCAGATATACATGATCTATAATATTAAGAAATGAAATAACTTTTTTACTAATCTTTGATCAATGACTTTCACAAAATAAATGATTTGTTTTTAAATAATTCTACATACAGAATTCATGAAATTTTAAAAATGTAAGCATTGTTAAATAGAAATGTTCAAGAAAAAAAAAACATTAAGAAAAATTACAGAGAAATTTATTTATTAACATTATTTGCAATAAGAAAAATGAATAATTCTGCAATTAGTGAATATGTATATGCTATTTTAATTGGATGCTCTTTTGAATTTGTTTAGAACAATTTAAATGCTAGTATTTTTTATATCAGTATGACAATTATAGCATCAATTAGTGAAGACTGGAAATATAACAGATATAGAAAATTATCACTAAGTCATGTAATATTTCATTTGATCTAATACTGTTTTTACTTTTCTTGAAATATCACTTTATTTAAAGTATAAGATTATTTTTATATTAACATAAAATCGAAGAACACAAAAACATAAATACACTAAAAAAAACTTAACAGTTTATATTTAAATAAAATTTAAATGTTTATATAGTTTGAGTAATTTATTTTTAATCTTCACTTTTACGGACGAAAGAGGTAGTAGTAATAATAATAATAAACTTGATTGTTATTATATGTCTTTGTAATTTTATGAAAACTATTAAACTAATTAGTTCACATCTGAACTATACTATAAGAAAAATCATCATAAGTATGTAATTAAGTTTTCAAATCAGCCTCATTATAGAAAGATAAAATTAAGTCATTAAAAATTGAGAGATTAAGGCGTTGCTGATGATTAGTAATAAATCAGCAAAACTGTTTAAAAATTAAATAGTCTGATTCATTTGTGGAATATTAACACTCTTATTTCATTTAAAGGTCATAGTAGATCAGAAAAAAATAAATGTGTTTTGCTTTTAATTTACAGAGAATTAGAAATATAATTTACTTGTCAATTAATAGCAATCATTTATGTTTAATATTTAATAACCTTCATTTTCTTTTCTCAGCATCTGATGTTTAATCATTAACAATTTTATAACCTTTATAAACGAATAAAATGATCAATAACTACAATTAGTATTTTTTATTTTTTTTATATACATTTTTCATATCTTTTTATGTGACCATATATTAATAGGCAAATAAATATCACCTTACATATAAGTAAATGTTCATAGAGAATTATGGACTTGACTAAATACACGTTGGACCTCTTAAAAATTAACTAATTTAAATGTTCATTGTGAATTATGTCGTTTGACTAAATACATGTTAAGCCTCTTAAAAATTAACTAATTAAAATGTTTTATATTTATTAAAATAATATTTCTTATTAAATACGTATATTGGTGATTAAATATTCTCAACATGTATATGATCAGCAATATGAGATGGCATGGAGAGCTGATGATCATGTGAAAGTCTGAGTTCGAATTCCTTATATATTACATTATATATGTGCAGGTGGGTGTACGTTTGTACAATGTATTAATTTCTTTTTAAATATTTTAAAATTATATAGAATACATTTACTCAAAGCAAACAATTTTTTTTAATGTTTGTTAGCCCCCTGCTGTACATCGGTGTTTAGAAATCAATTCAGTATTAATCATTTTTGAGCAAGAGTAAAAAAAAAACAACAACATATACTAGGAAGACATGAATTTATTCTTCTTTCTAATAATATTTTCAAAATAGCGATATGATTTATAGTTTCTTTTTACAAGTTTTTTGTAAAAGTTATATTTAAAAAAAAAAAAATCCTTTTTAATAGGAACAAACCCCCACACAGATAATTCATATAAAAGAAATTGTAAAAATTACATTTTTATATTATACTAAAGTGAATTATGTAGATGTAAAATTACTTTTAAGAAAATTAAATGTAGTGACCAATACTAATTATATTTTTTATTATTAGTTTGTGAATGAACTTGACCTTATAATAATATTTATAATGTATATTTATGTATGTGCATATATATTAATGAGATAAATTCGATTAGTAATTTATTTTTGCTTTTTCAACTTTATCACTGTTATTACTGAATAAATCATTGAAAACAAATTAGCACATATTCTAATATTTATTTTGTTAGAAAAAAAAAGACTCCCTACATGAATGTCTTCTAACTTGGAGTAATAGCTTATTGGTGCAATCAAAGAGACTTATTTTTACAAAAAAAAATAATATTATTAATAATGAGCAGTGAGTGACTTATTTTATTACAAATTTTATACAGAATAATTTTAAATCATTAAAAAGCTCTACTTTTAAAAGTAATATATTAAAATTACAATTAATAACTCTAAAAATATTTAAAATCTTTATATCTTTATTTTACTATAATTAGTATATTTTCTTAGCTTTACTAGGAACATTTCGATTTTATATTGTATGATCTTGTGGTTTGTAAAAATTGCATCTTCAACAAATGTGTAAAAATCTAAATAAGTCATTTAGCAATCAGAAGATCAATATTTATAGCATTCTTTTTTTTTTTTTTTTTTAACAATAAGTAATTTTATTGAATTCAGCAAATATAGTGTTTCAGGGAAATGTTCATAAGTAGTAAAACCTTTCATATTTTATGCAATAAAATACTGTGAAATTCCCTTTCAAAGGGGGGGGGGGAGTTCTGGAAAACAATGAATAATTATAGTAAAAACAATTTAATCATTGCAAAGAACAACATTCATGCTTATTAATTCCAAGATGTGAGATTATATATATATGTAATTTTAATATCAGTATAATTGCTTATTATATTAAAAAAATTGGAATTATAAAAAATATAACTAAATATATACAGTAATTGTGTATAATATTTAGAAAATTAGAATTAACATAAAATATAGTGATTAGATATTTGCAGAGCTTTAATTTCAAGCCATAATAATTTTAATTTTACAAATGAAACAAATGAAAATGTTCAAGATTTTATATATTTAAAAAAAAGTTAAAATATTAATTAATAAAAAAAGTTTGTGATTGATCTTTGTTTTGAGAATATATATTTTATACATTAAATCAAATTCTGATTCTTCAAGAGAACACTTTATGATATCACTATCACATGCGCATGGTATACACATAAAACATGCAATTAATCTTTTGCTTCCACCAGGACTTCATGAATATCAATAAAGTTCAGCACAACTTCAAGGATATCTTCAAATTCTTTTTTTAAAAATAAATGTTTTACTATAAAGGAACAATAATTACTGAAATATAATAAAATGTAATAAAGAAGAACAACATACATACTGGAACTCCTTATGTAAAGAAAGCTTTGTAATGAATTAAAACACAACTATCATTTATAGCAGATATGAAAAATTATTTTTAATAATGATATTTCTAAATCTTTAATTAATTAAAAAAAAGGAGAGAACAAATAATATAATACATCAATTCTAATTGTATTTTTTTCTTTCAAAAATAAGTATATGGAGAAAATATCGCAACAGAATTATAACTTTACCACAATTAATATGATAAAACAATAGCTTAATGAATAATGAAATCAGAAAAATATCATTATTCATATGAAGGAAACGGAACAACAACATGAAGTTTCACTGTAATATAATTATACCTCTCCACATTATTATCATGCTCTATGTAGTTTAGTGTAATGAAAAAATGGTAAAGTGATATAGAGTTTACAAATCACGAACTGAATTCAGCTTATTCTATCACTTCTAGGTTTTTGAATATCACATGACCTCATGACTACCAATCATTTGACATTTTTAAAATTATTAATTATAATATTAACTCATAAAATAAACAATTTTTCAAAATTTTTTTTTTTTTATATATTTTGATTAATAGAAATACTGATAATGCTAAATGTATAGGCAATACAATGATTTATCATCAATACATATTTTCTGTCAAAAGACAGTTTCTACACCTCAACACAAATTATCTTTTTCAGAAATTTATCTGTTGAGTGTTCTTTTCAAAACTCATAATTTCAATCTTGTTTAAGATAATCAACAACTACATTCTCTTTTTTTTTATCACATTTTTTATAATTCATAACTTATCATTCATAAATCCTCAACTTCTGAACATAAGCCTAATCCAATTTTCCTCTTTATTTCCTCTGCAAGTAATAATTTAACATAATGTCTTCTTACTTTCTAAATTTATTACTGCAGTTTATCTTATTCTTTGATACAAATCCACATCTCAAACTCATCTACCCTATACAAAGCTACAAGCCCCCCCCCCTCCAATTTTTTTTAGATCTTTCCTAAAAAAAAAAAAAAAAAAACTTTTAGTAAACATTATAGCTTTTTTTTCAATACATAATATTTTTTAACACTTCTGCCTCATATATTATTTTTTCAAATATTTTATGGAAAACTCTGCTAATTATAAATTGGTGCTTATCTACCATTTAATTTTTGATAATCGCCTAGTTAGTATATCATCAATACAAGATTCTTATAAATTCTATTATTCCTATTAAATATTTTGCTTAGATTATTCTTTATTAATTAGCATCACTTCAGATATATATTCTCTATTAACACGCACCACTTCAGGTATACACAATCCAATAAAAACTTAAAGGTAAATAAGGAAAAAAAAGACATTAATATTCACTCAATAAAAAATGTAAATTTTATATGTATATTTAGTAGTTTCCTATAAGTACAAGACATTTTCTTACATTTCTCATATAATCACATACACTCAGTCTATCTCAACAATCTAAATCATATTAAATTTCTTCTATTTTTATCACACCATTCTTATTTGATATGAAATGTATTTATCTACAAATAGTAGTAACACAAATCATTATTGCTTCAGGTTTTCATAGTTATCAATAATTTTTGTTTTGGAAATAAAATGACTGTATTTATCAGAAGGATATTATTCAATTTCATTACTCAATTTATATGCAATACAAATTATTAAATCTACTGTATTTTGTACCTTTATTACGATATATCTTTCTAACCATTTTATTATCAATGTCTAAAATTTTCCTTATTTATTATTTGTTTTTCACCACTAATGATAATTATCATTATTAATTAAATTAAATTAATGGTTTCCAATAATTAATAAGTTGATACTATATGTGGTAAATTATTTATTCCATATAAATTATTTATCTGTAAAAATTTTAATTTTCAACCCACAAAATACTAATATCCACAAAATGAGTTATTAGCAAATAACTGGGAATTATATCTAAAATGTATTTCTCCAAAATCATTTACTGTCCTGAAAGTGCTGTTTGCAATAGGAATAGAAAAGAAAAAAAAAGTTAATGTAATTCATGTAATATTTAATATATCTTAGCATAGGTATCTTTTACTTTTTTGAATGTTTGCTTGTTTGTAAAGTGTCATTGAAAAAGAATAAAATATTATTCATATTTTATATATCTAAAATAAATAAATGCTTTGCAATTTGGAGTGGGAAGTGGAATTATTCAAAAAATCTTGTACCTTATTGCATGTATTTTTTAAAATAAGATTTTAATTTTCAGAGGGAACAAAAAAAAACCATTATTGACATTTTTTTGCTGTTATAATTTTTAGGATGTTAGCATAGAGAGCTGTGTATTTTTTTGATTATTATTATTTCATTAAAATGTCATCCACTTAAAATTTAAGTTGATTTTTTTAAAACTGAGAAACCAAATTATTTATATAAAAAAAATCTGAAGTGTGTAGAAGTATGTAAGTAAAATCTTAGAATGCAAAATATTTATATTTCTTGGTTAAAAGAATATTTTATAAATCTTATTATTGTTTTTAGTGAGAATTCATTGTTGAATTTAATGACAAAGGAAAATTGAATCTTTATAAGCATGTAATCATTCAACTTTCACTTTAATATTAAACAATTATTATTTATCAGAATATAATCAATTTGACCTCTTTTGATAGATATTTTTGTTTAGAAAATAAATAAATTATAAAACAATCACATTTGATTTTGGAATTATTTTAAAAATTAGATTTTAATCAAAACAAAATACTGTCATGTCATTAAATTTCAGGTGGAGCAGATTCAATTTGCAAAATGAATGAAATCTTTGTTTGATGTTTGTTTTAAGAAACTGAGCAAGTGATTTTTAATATCTAGTAAATCTATCAATTTATACTTCAAAAGTTTAAATTTTTTTTTAAAATTTTATGATATTGCTAAATGGTATAACAAACTATTGTAGTGACAACATCCTGCGATCTTAATCTCTATGGTAATATTACACAGAAGAATATTTTGTATTACATATAAAATAAAATATTTGTTTAAAAAATAAATATATAATAATATATATTTTGATTTCTAATAATTATTATACAATTACAATACAAAAATAATCATAAACTTTCCCAAAAAAAAATCAAGTTTTTAGACTATTGTAATATTTTCTTGAAGTAATCCCACAAAGGTTGAGATCGCCAAATATACAATGACTAAGCATCAATGTGTAATTTCAGAAACTTTGAAATTCCTGTTTATTTGATTATCCTGATGCCTTTTAACATTTTTTGAAATGAAAATATTAGAAAATAAATATACAGGAATTTTAAAGCTGTAAAAAAAAAAATGTTAGCAAAATTTCTCAGTAGAGGGTGGAAAATGCAAATTTAATTTCTAGATTTCTCAGATGGGGATTTTCTTGCTAATTACCCTATTTTAAGTTTTGTCTTTGTTTCCCACTTCAATAAAAAAAATGAATGTGATATACATATTCTATAGAAATTCTTATATGAATAAGCAAATATTTTTTTTTCATATGTCATAGCATCGGCCGGGACACAAACCCACAACTGTCTGCAACCAACTACTTGCTTGCATGGCAGCTGCAATACCTCTCGGCTAACAACGCAAGACAACAAATATTTAAAATACAAATACTCATTTTATTATTTATGAAGATTTAGATTCCCCTTCCCCCTAATATATTGTTATAGTTATTTATTATTACATGGCAGTCAAAGCTTATTATGCTAGTACTTGTTTTATTTAGTATTATGACTTTGAGTTATAATTTCTAAGCAGTATCTAGGATAATATATATTTTTCTGTGATTCTTTGCTAACTGAGACATTGTATAATTGAACTATTAAAAATGAATTTTCAATTGTTGTGTTCTATAGTTTATTATGCTCTTAACTATGATGACAAGGCAATTGTGTGAAATCAAATCTACTGCTTAATAGAGAGATGTTTGATGTATGATTAGTGAATCATAATATTTAGCATATATAAAATACAATCTTATGTTATGCATCTTCATTCTATTCTCATCTAAAATTCATACTACTATATACAAATATGCACATGTATCTATGTATGTACATTCATGCATGCACATATATTTTTTTTCACATTGAAATGTATTTGAATATGAAATAAATATATTAAGATTTATTGCCTCATGATAAATAGTATTAATGCAATAAAAAACATGTCATATTTTTTATGAGTTTTGTCAAAGGTCTTAAACTCAATCCCAGATAATCACTCAGGCTTTGGTTAATAAGTGTTCATCAAATATATTCTTTTATAGGAATAAAGACTATTCTCAGCTTTTTTATTTTCTTTAACTTAATATTTTGATCAACAATTCATGTATAGATATTTTTACTTTCAGAGGAAAAGTAATTCCCGATCATACAAACCATTTTTTAATAATAAAATATTACTAAATGTTATTTCATTTCTTAATTAATTGTTATATCTTTTTATTTGATATTAATGCCTCATGAGCCTCTATTGTTTATGATGGTAGCATGGTAAATGGATGGAGCTCAAACTTGGTTTTGTTGCCCTTTTATTTATTCCTTTGATGAGTAGTATTTGCATTTAATACAATAGACAAGATTAATAAAATAAAGTTGTTAGATTAATGTTTGCATTTTTATACCAAATGTTTTAAACTATTCCTGAAAAGCTTAGCTCTTTAGTTAAGTTATTAAAATACTTAAAGGTTTATGTTATTAATTTTCGAAGATTTGATAGTTATCCTGTCAGTAGTTTCATTATATGGCAACCACTTTTATATATATAAAAAAAACTAGCTGCCAACAGAAATAAAATTCTTTTCAATCTCAGCCAATAGTGCACCGCATTTTTTCTAGATACTGGACAAATTTATAACTCCTTTCAACCTCCATGATTGTTCATACATAGCTAGCTATTAATACTATATATGTATATTATTTCAGACTTATCGCTGTAATAAATTAATATCAAATGAAATTCACTGCATGTAAAAAAATGCTGAAGACCGAGGAGGGGGGAGGACAGATATGCATATTAAACAAATAACCTTTTTATGCTAGAATGTGTTACACTAAGATTTTTATTAAAATTATGATAATTTTTTTTAAATTTTCAAATTATTAATTCTTCAATATAAAACAACTAATGGATTCTTAAGCCAGTGCAAGCACTGTATTTTAATATTAATAATGAAGAGGATTTCAAATTTAATTAGGAATCAATTTACCATTTTATTAACATCAGCTGATGTTTTTTCTTATTTTGACATTACATTCTCCTATGCTACTAATCAATGATGATGAGAATATACGACAGCTTTTTTACAATAAAAAAAAAGTTAAGTGATCATCCGCTAATACGGATAAATTTAAATAAAAATACCTTTAGCATAATAATGCACTAATCTTTTACTTAATAATTCTGTCCGATCTCATTCAGACACGGCTGTGTCTACGATTATTCTCACAGGATTACTCTTTTCTTACTCAGTCACTCTCTCTTTTATTTATAATGAAGGTAATGAATAAAACTAAGATGCGGTGTTCGTTTGCAAATTTCATTTAACTTTTTCATTTAATATTTTAATTAAAGTAAAAACGAAGAAATATTTCTTTCTGAAATCTAAATTACAATATTAATGGGAAACTTTTTCAGCAAGTTTTCAGTTGATTATTAAATAAGAATAGTTTTAATCAATTCAATATATAAAAAGATAATTTCTTAAAAATACTTTCAAAAGTTCCAAAAAAAAAGATATAAATTAAATAAATAAACTTTTCAAGCTGTTTGCACTTCATTTTTAAAATAACCGTTTTGAAAAAATCTGAGGACTATTTGTTTAGCAATTTAAACCAATCTAAAATATAACAAAAATAAACGAAAGAATAGAGGGGTGGGGGATGGAATCAAATTATTTTTAATAATTTAAATATTTGAATATTGCACATTCTTTTAAAAAAGAAAAAAAATCATAATTTAATTATACGATTATACATATTTAAAGTAAACAAAAATTAAATTTTCTAATCAATTATTTAAAAATGAAAGTTTTTAATGAATACCAAACATATTTGAGTATATACACAAAACATGCATACATACAATGTTAGAGTCAAAAAAAATCTAATGTATAATATGAAAAAGCTATGCAAATGCTAACTTTCATAAAGTCTGTCATTCCAGATGCAAAAAAGTGTTATGAATTCAAAATGATAAATCATTCGATTATTTCAGGCAGTAATTTGTTTCAATAAAATGACTTACACAACCACTGCATATTTATGCAGACACAGCATAATAATATTGAAGAACTTAAAAAATAAAAAGCAATAAT
The DNA here is from genome assembly GCA_028023455.1 of Epiperipatus broadwayi. Taxonomy (NCBI): domain Eukaryota; kingdom Metazoa; phylum Onychophora; class Udeonychophora; order Euonychophora; family Peripatidae; genus Epiperipatus; species Epiperipatus broadwayi. The sequence continues at coordinate 1,111,288 of JAQFVV010000056.1, read as the reverse complement.
AAAATCACTAAAGAGCATATATAAATACGCCTAATGTGCGTATATATAGGCAAAACATAATAGGTTTTTCACCAACTCAAAGTAAAATATTGAAATAAAATCCTTGTATCTACATCACTTTCAAGCAGTAAGTTACAACTTGCGCATGCTTTTGGAAAGCTTTAGTTCCCATATTCATAGCCTATATGAAGACATTGAATAAATTTGCATAAATTACTACCCAGTCATTTAAAATCACAACTCAAGCCGACACTCCCACGATAGGCTATGAATATGGGAACTAAAACTTCCAGAAAATGCTCTGCCTGATAATTCTTTTAATAATGAGTTTAACTTGTTTGCATAACATGCAAGTTGTAACCCAAAGTAAAATAATGGAAAAGGGCATTACACATTGTACCATGAATTGTTTAATGCAAATGTTGAGTGACAAATTCAACAGCTATGAGTCTGGAATTACATATCACTAACCATGAACCATTTGGTCACTTTTTAATACTACAGACTAATTCAATGATAGACTGATGATGTCCAATCATAACTCACCTTTGTTATTTCAATTGCTCAAAAGTCATTTCATCTATGTAGTAACTAATCATTCAATTATTTTCATTATGGCTGATTTAACAAAGTGACGAGGAATCAATAAACATTTCTGAATCAATAATACACTTTTTTAAAAAAAAATTTCAGCTGGAGTAATTGAATGGAATACTAGGATACTCAACTATTTCAAGAAATTCCACAAGATTCCTTTAATAAGATTGCTAGATTTCCTCCTAATGGGGAAGAGTAGTTTGATATCTATTTACGTATTAATAATGAATAGTTAGCTCATTGGCTAATTTGTGAAACTTGGGAGGAAAAATTCAAGTTTTTCACAGACTGACAAGTGAATCTCATCCTATTTCTTCCAATGGGTATGTAAAAATTAATCAAAATTAATATAATAGTAACTCTTACATAAACTTAGAGAAGAAAGAATATATTTTTTCCTTTATCATCAGTTAAAAAAAAAATAATGACAAAAAAAAAAAGATAGGATAAAAAGAGCACATTGTTGGTAATAAATAGTTTTACATTTTTTGAAAAGGAAAGATTATAAAATAATAAAAGAGTTTCATTTCCTACTTTAAGGGCTTACTTTTGTAAAATTTATAGAGAAATTTCAACCTAAAAGATAAAAGTTACATAAAATAGTCCTCAAATATTATTCATGTTCACAAAATGATTAACTTCATAAAAGTTATGTTTTTAATATATATTTGTATCAGATATGATTAGTTATATTAATTTTTCTCAGATAGTTACAACATGAATATTTTTGTGTCAGAAAAAAACTAAAATCTTTCACAAAAAAAAAAAAAAAAGAAAAAAGTAAAAAAAGAACATTATCAGCATTACTGACAAAACAGAATAATAATAATACAGTATTTGTTAGAATCATTACTAAATATTATCAATATCTTTCAATAGAAATATCATAATAAATATACAGTAAAAGATAGATCTACTGTTTTCAAAGTGTGAAGAACAAAAACAATATATGCAAGAAAACTATAAACTATTGAAAATTATAGATAAGAAAATTTTAATGATTATTATTCTTTGATGTATATGTAAAACATAGCTCAAATTTTATAAATCGTATTATTATTTGTAAAATTATTCCTTCAGTCTGCCATTAGGTAACTGAAGAACAAAATGGCTATTTAAAATTTAAAACTGCTTGAAGCCCAACTAGCAATGAACATTTGGCAAAAAAAAAAAAAAAACTGTCAGATTTCACCACTACTCCTCTTTTATACTGATCACATGACATTTAGTTTATGTAATATTCTTCATCATGTACTGGGATTTATGATTTTTTCCAGGAAGGTTCCCATAGATTCTGCCATTGCAAATATTAAAGTTAAGATTTTTAAAACAAAATTGGTAAAAATGTTCATTTCCAGATTTCAAAACAAAACAATTTTCAATATTTTTATATAAAAAAATAATGAATGAATCATAAAATCTCTCAGATAATGCATTACATATTTTATTTAATAAATTAAAATCAATTCTTGTCAAATAAAGTTTTAAATATTAAAATATGACATCTTTCAAGTACACACACATGCCCAAGCATATAAAATGTAATAATTGTTTATTTTGACTGTAATTGATATATAATGTTGTATTTATAATCGTATTCTCTATTTCTATTTCTAAATTATTATTTTGTATGTGTGTAGCATTTCTTTTTGGTTTTAATATAATGGAAATTTTTATTTCTTAATAAAATATACCAAATCAAGCTTACATATCTTCTTCATACAAAAATTTATAGAAATCCATTTAAAATCAGCTTAGAATTCCATTCAAAAATAATTTAGACTAGTATAAGCCTTATAAATATTAATATGAGAGACTATGGAAATATAATAACGATTAAATCTTATACTCTTTAACCAAATGGAAGTGATAAATATATTTACTCAACTATAAAAACCAAATTAATGAAAGCCAAATTTTTTTTATAGTCTCTAAATCCAAAACAGTCAATTTACAGTATAATTATAGTGTTATAATATATGTGTATTAAGTGTAATAATGCTCAAGGCGAAATTGTTTATAAATAATCACTAAAATCAATCAACACTTAGACAATCCCAATATCAATAACTGATTTTAATGATATATATATATTAAATTTAATGGTAGTTGAGGCAGGTTTAAGAAATTAACGGAAAGAACTGCGGATTTAAGGATTGTTTGTAATAGTTTGTAAACCGTTAAATTTATTATTTTAATTATAATTACAATTTTGCTTTTAATTAACGGACATTTTATTTATTTTATATATATATAGTGATAGTAAACCCATAGACTCAATATTAAAAATAAGCAATTTAAAAAAAAATTTTTTTTAGTAATAATTATAATTTTCAAGTCATGTTGTATATATTTGTATAGAGTTGCTAGGGACATCAAGATGGGGAACATATTTTAAAACAAGTCTAGAATGGGGTATTGAAATTTTAAAATCGCTGATAAATTCAAAATTTACAGAAATCATTAACAAAGTTAATCCTACTTTACACTGAAGAACATGGATTGTAACATAATCATAATTTTAGTAATTCATATCTGATTAAAAACCACTTATAAACAAACATAACCTACATATAATATTTAAATATGGATGGATGTGTTGTGTTTATATTTGGAATAAAGTAGTGTTTAATAGGTTGAAAAATAAATATATTGTTTTTCCAAAAATAAGATAGTCTTTTACTATTTTTTGCTCCAAAACACACCCTAGGGCTTATTTTCAGGGAATATCCTATTTTTTTCATGCACAAATCTATATTTATTTATGTATAAGAATCTACATTTATCCAAAGCAGTAATTGAAAAAAATTACAAGATATGCTGCAAAAAATTGCAGGAAACAAAATTCTGAAATTGTTTTTTTATTTTATATGAACATATAATTGTAAGCATGTCTATTTCTATTACAACTTACAATGTATATAATTATAATGTTAGTAATTCTAAAATGTAAGCCCTTCTGGTTAACTTTAGTTTTAAAACAAAAAAAAATTGAATGCATTTGACAATATATTAAATATTTCCCCCATCTCCAGAGGTTAACATGTGTGTTGTGTCTGCACCCTAATTGGTTATTTGGCAGTCTTACAATTGGTAATAGAAGTTATGGAGATATGTGGCAAAAAATTGCAGGAAATAAAATTCTGAAGTCATTATTTTATTTCACATGAGTATATTATTGTAAGCATGTATGTTATAACACAATGTATATAATAATAAAGTACACCTTTATCACACTTAGCGCTTGGTCTTTATGTGAGTATTCACAATAGTGATCATCTTCAATTTGTACTCATTATTTTGACTTACAATCAATTATTCATTATAACAATCGTAAAAAAAAATTAAAAAAAAAATTTTTGGTGGCCATTTTATAGCACTGATGGTGTCAGAATAGTTATTAAAGTCATCTCATCATAAAGCAAAATATTGACTTTCATGCTGAAGTTATACAGCACATATTTTATTCAAAAACACATTATAATGCTGCAACATTTTTATTAAAAGCTTAAAATATGATTAATGAATGTATAGTATTTAATTTTCATCTAGTATTTTTATGAGACAATTAGTACTTTATTAATAACATATTCAAAGTAAAGATCTTCATTGTTAATGATTTACAGAAGCAAAAAATAAAAAAGGTTCATTTGTTACACGAAAGTAAATGAACACAGTACTGTAAAAATAGCAGATTTATTCAGCATAAAATTAAAAATGTACAGTACATATATTAGCTAAAATAAAATATTCAGTTAATTAGTTTTGAATTAATTTTTTTTTGTCAAATTGAAACTGCTATCATCACTAATCTAAAATATTTTCAATAAAAAAAAAAGAAGGAGCAAAGAGGGTAAAACAGTTTCAGATTTATACAATTAATATTAAAAATTACTAATTGAAATTTAAAAATAACACTTACTCTGTTTCCTTGACTTTAAATCATCTCCTAATTCTTTTCAGATATCCAAAGCAATGGAGACATTATTTCACATGTAAAAATAAATAAATGCAGTGCCGAGAAAAAATATAAATTTCATTCAGCATAAAACTAAAATTTTTGATCACATGTACTATCAATATTAAATTTTAAATTGTCTACAATATGAACATTAGCTAAGATTTCAGACAATTAATTTTGAATAAAATCTTTACAAATGCTAATTTCAATCAAATCGAAACTGCTATACTTCATATTTGAATTACATTTTTGAAAAAAAAAATGTGAGGATGATTTTATGCAATCAATAATAAACTGTGTATAATGAAAATGCAATACAAAAAAGTGAATAAGATTAATACCTTTAATTTTTACTTAAATAGCCCAAAACTCGGTCATCAAAATGCATTGCGCTGTTTGACAAATTTCTAAGTCATTGCAAAAAGATAACTACTACACTTGATAAAATAATGACATGCCCAAAAAACCTGCTATAGCTATTGTATTTGTTAATTTAGATCAGTGCAGGACACATTATACCAAAAGCCTTAAATATTGATTACATATGCAAACTCAGAATGCATTAGATTTTTTTTCTTTTTTCAATATTCTGAAATTCTTTTTTAAAGTTGACTGTGATTAAGTTTTTGTAATATATCATATGTTTATTTGGTTCTTGTTACACTAATGCTAAATAATAAGTCTTTATGGTCTATCAAATGATTTGTTTGTTATTAAATATTTTTTTAACTTTTAATACTGTAGTTGAAATTTTTAAAAAAAATGAAACTTCAGTATTGTTAGTTTCTTTCATTATAATGTTGTACTGAAGAACACAAAAAAATTGTTAAATGCTAGTTTAATTGCACTTTCTCAGTCTATTTTGTTGTATTTTTTGGACAATGAAAATACACACTTTTTTCTTGTGATATTAAACACTTTTTTTAAGAGATTCTGTTTACTAATTATGACCATGAAAAAATCAAGAAAATCTTTGAGCTTGGCAACCAAACTGAATAACAATGATTGGTGGATGAATGGACCACAGGAAATACGAATTTAACGCTATATGTTTTTTGTTCTTTTACATAGATATAAATTAAATTATCATACATACATAAATACACATTTTAAATAAATAAATACACAATATACACGGCACAGTTTACACAAGCATATAGCATACATTAAGTAATTTTTATATATATTAATTAAGTTACTTAATTAATGTAACTGGAGTAACCAGCCAATATTTCCCCCATAGACAACCATTACAAATGCTTATCCTGCATATGATATTCTTGATTAACAAAGAATTTTAGGGGACCAATTGCCTTTGCTAAGCAGGATAAAGGTATAATTCCAGAACATAAGCCCTTCTGGTTAACTTTTGTTTAAAAAAAAAAATCTTAGTGCTTCTTTACATTGCCAGAGTGGTACTGCTGTGATTTTACCGAAATGCATTTGGAAGACAGAAATAATGTATGTACAGTATTTTCTTTCTGACTAGAGTTTATTTTTGGGGTAGGGCTTATATTACAAACATACTAAAAAATCATGCTAGGACTTATTTTCTGGCTAGGTTTTATTTTCAGAGAAACATGGGATAATATAAAATCATAAGAATATAAAAGGAAATTCTATAATATCACATGATCATCATTCTTTATGCCTTCACAAGCTGTTTTTCACAGAGGCAAAACTCTCCATACAGTAGCGCCACAGTGTAAACTAGAGTAATCAATAGATGCAGGAAGGTTTATGCATAAAATCCCTATCTAATGCCTACTCATCCAGTATCAGCAGACTAGTTTCTGGCTTATGGCTTTCATCAGTGAGGAGCCTTGGATCTGAGAGCCCTGCACCTAGTTCTTAGAATCTAATGCAACCCTCCAGCAGCCACCTTTTACTTTTTTTAGCTAACTATAAAGCTTTGAGTCAAAATGAAAATACAGGACTGACAGCAATTTCCACTTTTTATAGTAAATAATTATTTTCATAAATAACCATTAAATAGCTTAATTTTTCTAATTATTTTTAAATATAATTTTATAAATAGATATAAAAAACAAAGACTTCAAAAACAAAATAAGTTTCTTGTTACATAATATTGATAATAAAATGCGCTAAAAAGTATTTTCAAATAAAACAGAGAATCAAATGATTTAACTAAAATAACTAAGATTTATTAAACTGAAATGACTTTGAATAGTAGAGTAAAAAATTTTTTTACAGTATCTTTTAATATTTAGAAAAAAAAAAAAAATTTATAACTATATGTCTATGCACATTAAAAAGTGGTTAAAGAAAAGTATTATTACCTAATATCGGATTGCAATTTTTTATCCAACACCAACATGTAAGCTTTTACCGCTGGAGGCAAAAATTCAGATTCCAAATTGCATCTTTTAACCCATTTAGCAGCACAAAGACTGTCTCCATGTGTGTGAATTGAACGCGCTACAGATTTTTGAAAGGTACAGTCATCTTTGACGTACGACTAAAAAAAAAAATATTTACATATACACATATGGAATAAATATATACACACATAGAAAGAGTATAAAAAATGTTTATGGATACACATATTGAGTAAATATATACACACATAGAAAGAGTAGAGTGGTGGGTCGTGTGAAAGACTGTGCTCAAATACCCTGCATATTACATATATAAACACAGGTATATAATAAGCCTGTGTGTTTCAGTTATTACATAGTAGAGATGTCTGCCCATTCCTTGTATATGTATTAAAATGGATTATGTCCTGTACATGAGGGATCAGATTGACCTTAGGTCAACATGGGTGTGTGACAAGAATCTTGGCCTCAGGGTGGCCTTTGAGCATTCCATCATCAGATTTTCAATTGGATGGACGGTTGAAGAGTTGGAGTAGATTGAAGTCGGTCCATTAAAGTATGAGGATTAACTATCTTAATATATATCTGAGCACTTATAGCATATACGTGTAGAGATGGTAATCTGGATCAACTGATGATTGCTGGTTTAGCATGAAATACGTATATTGGTGATTATTTATCTTTTCAACATATATGTATTCAAGTGTATCAGTGTTATGAGATAGTGTGGAGAGTGGTGGGTCGTGTGACAGTCTGTGCTCATATACCCTATATATTATATAAATGATTCTTGTACAAATCAAAAATTTTAGAAATAATTATTTCTTAAATTCTTTAAATGCATTTTTCAAAAAGCAAATACCAAAAAAATAGTATTGCTGAAATTTCCATTGTATGCAAGAAGCAAGTGCATTAATACACAACATTATTACAATTTAATTATGGGGTTTAATCTATAATATGTCTTCGTCAAAGAGGATAATAAAACAAATAAATATGTAGTTTGTTGAACATCGTTTAAAAATAACTTTATTTTGATTATAAATATAATTATGATTTTCAAAACATTTTTGTTTACCTGATTTTGAAAAAAAAATCGAATTCTTTCTTAATAAATAAAATAATTAAGTGACTTGAATTCTAAATAACATACTATGTATATATATAAAAAATCGACTTAAATGAACACATATTAAGAAAATCCACATTTATCAAAAACTGCATATACAAAATTATGCATTAGTATCAAAATATCTCATAAGAAGAGCTTTTTCTTCTTTTTTGATACAAGGTCCTAGTTTTCAATTTCCATCAGCTGTAATTTAGATTAGAGAACAGTTTATATCATGCAAACAACAAACATTTATTAAAAAGATATGACAGCTTTTTTATTCTTTGATTAGATAATTGATCTAGCATTATAAGAAAAGTAAAATAAAATAAAATCTAGAAGGGAACAGATACATCACAAAAGATTTTATTTAAACATATGAAAATTCAAAGTAAACTTCTTACTTATAATATTAAATGATCTGCTGATATGTATGCTTTCCCATATCATATATTGTCTGCCAAATGACATTATAATCATACTCAAGTATTATAGTGATAGATAATCATTATTTTAATACACATACGGAATATATATATATATGAGAAAAATTCATGATATGAAAATATTTACATCAATGTTCCATGATCTAGGTTTAAATTTGTATTGAACTTGAAAATTGTTTCAGTAACAAGGATTTCCAAGCAATATCTAATTACTCTTAATTAAAGAATAAAACTGATTAGACTAAGTAAAGTGAGTATTCTTTCTCCTTTGTGGTTCTTATGGAGATATTTGGAAAGACTCTTTGTTATGCAATGAGCTTTTCAAGAATATTTTTACTTATTACTTATACATTATAACAAATCTTTGATATGTTAATAATTAAATTAACATAGAAGTTTCCCAAGAGATATAATGTACTAGTATAGTGACGGATCTAACAGTTAAAGTTTCTTGAATAACACTCAATCTATCACTTCCAGTCCTTGATCCCCACATGATCTCCAGAAGACAACTATTTTTTATTTAGAAATAAAAATGTAAAAACCATAATTCATCACAGCACCTAGAAAGGAAAGCGAAGTAAAAAAACAACTGGTGTTAATTTTTAACTTTTCTGATCATTACTATTTGTTTTTGCTCTGTGGACTTCGGTCTTCGGTCATGTCCTTTTTTTATAATAATATGATATCCATTCCATTAGCTGAAGTACGTTTCCTTTCTTATTTTTTGATTTCAAATTATTTTACATTTGTATTATCTGCTTTAAAAATAACACATTTTTTCTTCTCATACATATATATTTTTAAAAAAATAATGTAAACAATGGATCAAACAACTGCATAAGTTATTTATCTGCTTTCTGAAGTCCTATTGAAAGTAAATGAAATCTACTAAATTTTAATGCTATTAATATTAGTTAATGTTAATAAATATAAAATGAATTTATCTAGATGCTTCTCTATTTCAAAACAAACTAAAACTTATAAACTTGCAATTCTGCCATTAACAGTATTTAAAATCACCTATAAACAATTGAGGAAGAAATAATGTCTTGTTTTATCAATAGTATATTTATTTCAACAGTTAAAATAACTATTATTAATCACTTGCAACAATGATATAAATTAAAGAGATGCTATTTTCATGACCTCGCAAATTTTAACAGAACAAATTTTATATTCTGTTCTTTGATGAATTATAAATGAAGTTTCCATTGCTAAACAACATTTTTAGATAGTGTACTATTTTAAGCAATGCAATATTAAATATTTATAGTCAGTTTTTGAAATCTGGCTTCATAGCTTATATTTTTATTATTTATAATTAAAGAAAATTAATAAGTATATAAATGAATTTATTAAAAATTATTTCATTTTACAAAATTTAAAAAAAAATACATTATGTATAAATAATAGATTCAAGCAAATGGTTTTGAACACATTAATTCACATTATATATTATGCTTTAAATTTTCTAACAAATCAAAAACTAAAAAATACACTTTTGTGTACATATATGAAAAATGTAATAATTATAATCGTATCCTATTATGAAATCATTAAGTCATACTTTAAAATTGATTTCAGACTGCAGGAAAGTGTTTCTCTTATAATAAAAATGAGATTACATATTAATTACAATGATAATAATTCAAATTATTTATTTCATGTATAATTCTACAGAACTATAAGTCAATTATAGTTTGCACATAAATTAATTAAATAATACATATAAAACTATAAAAAAGACAAAAAAAACAACACATAAATAATACAAATAACAAATATGAAAAAAAAAACCCCATAGATGAACACAATGTAATAAATTAAAGAATAAACTTTTTAATAAGAACCATATTATAATTTTTATCACTTAGAGTGAAATAATTATTACTACAAAAATCTTTATTATAAAAGTCCAATAATCGAAAAAATGAAGAAAATTTAAGAATATCTGAGTAATAGGTTTTCATGTAAAATAGACTTGAAGTCCTAGTTTTATATTCTGCTAGATTAAATGAAATATTTGTTATCACACTTTGACAAATTATTCTTTCAGTTACAATTTTGTATATAAAAAAATTAGGTTCCTTACTCTTCTCCTTGAATAGAAAAACAAGCTGATATGTCTATAAAAAATGTTTCCCAATGAATGAATTTTAATATCCCTTTTTGAGTGTGGATTCCAAACAACAGATCCATATTCTATAATAAAAATCCCAAAAGCTCTAAATAATTTATATATATTCTGATTCTTAAACAATATGTCACATCTAAAAATCATTCCCATAATTTTGGGAGCTCTGTTAATTATGGATTCAAGATGGACAACAGATTCATTATTTATAAATAGAATACCTAAATCCTTTTAAAAAGTATTACATTTAATTTTATGAGATTCAATATAAGGGATACATAGTATTTTGACTTGCTAGAATATGAGATTACTGAATGTTTGCCATATTAATTAACATTTTATTTTCAATATACCAAACTATAAAATTATTATCATTTTGTTAGAGAAATTTAATTTTTTAAGGTAATAATCCATTTGAAAATCCTATAGCCATCAGCATAGCATAATAAATATAAGAATTTAAGATAATGATGAAGATAATGATAACAATATATGTGAAGATAGCCACTCAAATAACAAGTTGAGTCCAACAATTTTATTCAAATGATCAAAAATGTTTTTATTTTACTCTCTGAAAAATGATTCATAAAATTTATAGATATGATTGTCATAGTGCAACTATAATAAAAGTATTGTTGTATTTTGTTAAGGTTAACACTGGGTACAGCAACTAATTGTAATGTTTACCGTTGACATAAACAAAGGCACCAGTATATAGCATATGATTTATCTTAAACTCACAATCTACCACCACTATCTTAACAAAAGTTGAAATTTAGCATGTAGAGCAAAAAAAAAAAGGTAGCAATATTAAATAACAGCAATAAGTGTGTTAAATAAAAGTAATAAAAGAATTAATCCACAGCAAATTAATTATATGGATTACAAACTACATAAAAATATATAATCCATAACAATTTTAATAATGGTAATAATTGTGGCAAATATATTTTCAAATTAGTAATATTTTCATCTATGAAAAGCATTTCTAATTTCATTCAAAAAAGTTTCAATGATTCAGGTATGTGATCTTGTATTCATGTAACATACCTGGGAAGTTACAGTAGAATAACCAAATTCTCACACCTTTAAATCCACATAAAATTACCATTCATCAAAATGTATATTTGATCCAAACATGCAACTAAAGAGATTCTGTCCTGTATTGCACATAGAAGTAGCAGAAATCACATGTTTGTTTAAAATCAAATACCCATGACCTAAATACAGTAGCTTTATAATATGTTATAGATTGCTTTGCACATTAAAGTCTTCTGATAAAGGATGCATCCTAAAACTGTTTTTCCATAATCATATTTCTAGCAACCAGTAAAACTGATTTTATCTATTAATTAATTTTCATCATACGATCTTTTGTTAAAACTAATTTTATGCCAAAGCAAAAATTTTGACAAATATTGAAGTAGTCATGAATTTCTTGAAGACTTCCCATCAAGCATGTGATCATCTTGAATATCATATCCAAACAGATAAAATACACCTATTCTAAAATGGTGAGAATCAGACTTTGCAATCAATTTTCCAATTCAAATCAGTACAATAAAAAAAACAAACATTACTATTTCTGATCAAATAAGTCAATTAGCATTCTTTGCATGGACCTGTAACTCTGGAATAAATTTTGACTTACACGTTTTTTTCCCCCTTAAATTGCCAATCTGGGACAATAACAATTTTTTTAAAGGTGTTTCTACTGCCATCAAGCTTATGAAAAAAAACCTAGACCTCATACTTAAATATTGTAAAGTTTTATTTTCTACAATCTCGCTTCACTTTCTAACACCAACCAATGCTTCTTAGAAGTTTGTCAGCAATTCCCAAATCTTTCCTATACAAATATTGGCTATTAAAAACAATGTTGATAGTTGTTGTTAAGAATTTATTAAATCTATCAAAGCAAGAGAGAAATAGTTGTATTATATTAATACTTTATTCAAAAGACTCCATTTAGTTTATTTTTAAATTGCATCTTCGTACAGGATACCATTCAACTATAGAAATGTGGAAAAAGTTAGTATCATAAAGTGCATATGTTTAAATTCATTCATTCTAAAAATTGATCACCTACTTGATCCTCATTGCATATACCCAAAGACTATGATAAGTAGAAGATGAGTAGAATATGAAAAATGGTAAAGCCAGTTTGTGTTAGGAAGTTTATAAATATTGTATACATAAAAATCATCTATCTGAATGATGAATTATGTTCAATGAAAGTTGTTTTATATCTCTTCCAAAATGTCTAAAACTTCATTTTTATTCCATAAAATCTTTACAAAATAAAAATCCATCCTTTCTCAAACTGCACTTTTCACAATATTTTCTTTAATACATATGATAGTTTCTTAAGACTAGAAATCTAGTTAGTCTAAATTGTCATATGCATTAATAAAACATTGTTAAAATTGTACTTAGAAAAATGTGTGCCATTTTTAAAATTTTATTTTGTAAAGATGTTAGCTTTAAAAGTTGGTTTGGAACAAGGTAACCATAACATATTTAGAAAACACTCAAGAATCAATATATATCCAGGAATTTTGTGAAAATGCACCCATTAATAAAATCCTAACTTTCCTGAAGTGAAACAGTAATAAAATAGTTTTTATTACATTCCCCAGGTGAAGAGATGATTGCAGTGTATAAATAAGTATTCTATAAAATCATGTTTTCTTTCAGCAATGTAAGATCCTCACTTCTGTATCCTCATTATAGCTATTCTCCATAATATCACTAGAGTTCATGTTAATAGGTTTATTCATGGTTCTATAGTTTTCTGTTTGAAGTCTGATTTCCATGTCATGATAATCAGCTTGACATGTTAACATTTGACTTAATGTATGTCTAAAAAATTTTAGTAGAAAAAGCAATTTTTGAATAGAAAAGCCAATTTTTGAATCAAAATCTTAGCATTCTTTATAAATTACTTTCTTAATATTTACAGTGGAGTAGAGAATGTGACAATTTCTCTTAACACCAAATAGATTTCACCAAAAAAAAAAAAAACAACATGAAATATTTTATTTATGGAAAAATATTATCCCTAGAAACATTTCGACATTGCATATAGAAATCTTTGGCAGTATTATTTCTATATATGTTTTTTTTTTTACTATCTTTTCCAGATAATCTTCTATGACCACAAAAACTGAGTAAACAATTTGAGTAAACTGCCTCCATAATAGAAAAAGACATTAAAAAAAAAACTTTCATGCTCTGAGATACTTTTTAAATTTGTTTTTAAATAAATGATTAATTAAAATCATTAATATCATGCTTGAAATTATTTGTAAAATTGTTTCCATTTGATGTACTCCATTCCACTTTTAATGTTGACTATAAAATATAGAATAATTATATGCTTTAAAGATAACATGATGTGTAAGTACCAGTGGTGGTGAGTTGTGTTTTAATCCAGAAAATTTTAGTTCTCCAATTCATGATTTTAATACTAAATTGCACAGAGCTCAGAATTTCATTTGATATTTGAGCACCAAAAGTGAAAATTAATGTCCAATACAAGAAATTTTAACTCTCACATTGACATTCTATTACTTTACTAAACTGCCCAGAGCCATTGCCCAATGTTTTTAAAAGATAATAAATCTTTGTTTAAAAAAAAGTTTCATTTTGTTACCTTTTTTTATTTTTGGATCTCACTGTTTGTTCTGTTTCATTGATATTTGTAGTATTTGGATGTATGGCTGGACTATAGTATCATTAAATCCCTTTGAAACAGATGGATATAATTAAACCAAATCATAAAGACAGAATATCTTTTGAACATGCTCTTCCAATCATACATAAAATTTTATGCCCTGCCCCATACAGGAGTTCTGTGTATTACAGTGAATCTTGCACTAATAGATCAACAAGAGTCACCCAGTACACGTATTCATATAATAAAGCTAAATTATATTGTAAATACAAATCGATCTTTTTGGATCATGAGCTGACAATGGAACACACCTCTTCTCCCTCCAATATAATAAAAATATTTGCAGAGAGGGATGATAGGTAAAGAAAATATAAAGAGGTGTGGGTTATTGCAAGGGATTCTCATTCCATCAATAGAAAAGATTCCTGTGTCCCATTATCAAAATAATAGAACATCTAATTTACATACTGGGCCTGATTTACACATTGGTCTTTGCCACTATATATGCATATTTTTAATGGCACAGTTCTATTCAACACTATGATTCTGGCAGCAATCTGTCACTTATTAGTTTATTTTACCATTTCATATTAATTTGAACAGTACAAGTTTGGTAGAACTACAAAATTATATGAAAAGTGTATGTACTACTGAGATTTACATTATCAATTGTGAGTCAAAATACGATGATGATAACTATACCACATTATGATGAACTATTCTAAAATTAGAGATTAACCTTAACTGTTAAGAAATTTGCAACAGTTAATATAACCAACACTTTTTCTAAGTTATTATTCTTTACTATCGATTGGCCATTGACAAATAAAAATGTACAACAATTTCATTTTCAAATGCTTGTCTTGTTTAATTGTGAAAATAATCTCAATGATTGCTGGTAGTAGACAATATTATAAGCAACACATGGCTTTCTTGCCTCCTTCATCATAGTGAAATACATAAAGATTCTTAGATATAATTTATATCAACATATCCCTTGTAAAAGCTGAGCATCACATGAGTCCAAAGCAAATATAATTATTTCTACTCACTCTATTCCAGAGCCACCTATTGTAAGTTTTATTAAACAAGGGCTACCAGAACTCAATAGTTACAAACTAGTTTAGAATTTCTAGTGCTCATTGGTTACTGAGGAGGAATATAAATGATTTTGGAAATAATGAGTATTAAGAAAACACATGAAGTAACAGTATGTTAAAACTACTAGAAGTTCAGATATATGTCCAAATCTCTTCACATTAAGAAGACCACCAGTCAAAACTTAATCTAAGAATATGGATAGAAAATTATTCAAACTTTATATAGATGGCTCTGTAACACTCTTTCAATATGTAAGCCACACTTTTTACAACACTATATTAAAACCTTAAATATTTAATATTAATATAATAAAAAAAATTTTTTTTCTCTCTTTTCTGGATAATTGTAATATTTAAATAAATATTCTGGGCATTCATACAGAAAGATAGCCTTTCATTATGTAAAATATCGTAATTATATCATTATTATTTCTTGAGTGTTCCAAGCTTTTAAGTACACTTGATAAATATTTTAATATTTAACAACATTTAAATTTGATATTCAAAAATATTTAAATTCATTTAAATAGCCCACTTTTTAAAGAGAGGGATGCTTATCTTTTCTGTTAATTGAAAATCAATCTTTAGCTATTGCCTAAGCCATTTTAATCTTTCATTTTCTGTCTTTCCTCTTAGTGCATACAATTCCAGCTTTTGCCAAAAATTTATGGCCAGATTTTTGCTCATGATCCATGAATATTGAGGAATATTCAATGTTCTTATATGCTCTATTGTATGAGTATTTATGCTGGGCTAGTCTTATTGAGAGATTAGCTCTCAATTCCCTACAAAATGCAAACTTACACATAAATTATATTTATATATTGGACTATTTCTATCATCTAATATAAGTATCTAATGACTTTTAAAAAAATTAACTTTATTTAAATATTCCAAATATATTTAACTGTTAGTAATAGAACACAGGTAAATAGTTGACTTTATTTAAAATATACAAATAAAGTTAAATTTTTCTAAAGATATTCAATACTTATACTAGATGCTAGAAATAATTCAATATATAAATACAACTAAAATACCATCATCTCAACATTCAGAAAAAACATTACACACAAGTTTGTTGCATTGAATTTTGTAGATGATTTGGTGAGCTGATTCCTTAGGCAGTTTATCCTTTGAATTGTTAAGCAGTTTGTTTAGTGATTGGGGAGTTTGAAAGCTTACATTATATTTTTTCTGAGCATATTCTTTTCAATTTTTGAATGACTTTAGGTATATAAAAAAGGCTAATCCATTTTTTAATCACCATAACTAGAGGTTGTAGGTTTTTTTTTATTTTGTTGTAAAATCTTATTAATTGTATTAAGAATTTTGTTATGATTATATCCTAGATTTTGTAATTCTTTGACATATGCATCAATGTTATTTTTCTTTTTTCTCAGTGATGAAAGTTTATTCATCAATAAAAGGTACAAATACAGCAAATAAGAGATTTACAAATAATTGTAAAAATGCAATTCAGGAACAACATGGTAACAGGGGAAGGATACATATGAAAAGGGAAAGAGATGTGGAAAGGGTGTATATTAATCAATAAAGACAAATGAATGTTACAATTAGGAATTATTTATAAAGTCTAGAGCAGTGGTCTTCAACCACTGGGCCACAGAAGTTTTCTGCAGGTCCATGCACTAGACTGGGAAGAAAATTTGTAATAACAAAATAATAAGATTTTAAATTTTTAATATAAACAATTTTTATTTATTTTTTCATCGCATTTTTACCAGATTAAAAAAAAAGAAACAGAACAGCAACAAAATCTAATCAATCATACATAAATTAATTTGTTTTTCTATTTATCACAGATGTTTATGGGGAGGGGGTAGAGAAAAGTTTTTTATTATACAAACTCCAGTTGTCTTTTGATAGCCAATCACAGCCGCTTGTCAGCATTGTTAAGACAATAAAATGTAATGTGACTTTTTTTGATCTCTTAAATTTTTTCTACTCTCTCCTTTAATATTTCATTTTTAGTGGATTTTTGGCTGTACGGCCATTTTTTTTTTGGATTTAACTTTATTTTTGAAATCAATTTTTATTCCTTTTTTTTAAAAAATAAAAACCAAAAAATAAGTTCTGTCTCTAACTTTTACAAAATATTTCTCAAAACACCTCCACCACCCCAAAATAAAGTAAGATCAAATCTTTTGACTTTTTCAAGTTTGTTTTTTTTTGTTTAAAAATACAGCCACTTTTTTTTAGCCTATAAGGGGCTATCTTTTTTGCCTTTATTTGTATATACAACCACTGATATACTAAAACTTTCATTTTTAAAACCAATTTTTATTACCTTTTTTAAAAATAAAACAAAAATAACTGTTGTCTCAGTGAAGACAAAGTATTTTTCAACCCACTCCCCCCAAAAAAATTAAAGTAAGATCTTTTTTGGATTACCTTTTTTTAAAAATAAAAACCAAAAAATAAGTTCTGTCTCTAACGTTTACAAAGTATTTCTCAATACACCCGCACCACCCCAAAAATTTTTGACTTTTTCAAGTTTTGTTTTCTTTTTTTTTTGTAATACGCCCACATTTTTTTGGGCCTATAAGGCAATATTTTTTTTGGCTTTATTTGTATATCGCTAAAATACTAAAACTTTCATTTTTAAAACCAATTTCGGTTACCTTTTTTTAAAAATAAAAACAAACAAAAAATAACTTTGGTATCTATCTTTTGTCTCAGTGATGACTAAGTATTTCTCAACCCAATCCCCCCCCCCCCCAAAAAAAAAATAAAAAATAAAAATAAAATAAGATCAAAACTTTTGACTTTTTCACCATTCAGGTGAATAACATTTTATTCTTGTATGTTTTAACAATGAAATAATAAACGTAAAATGCAAGCACATTAATGAGAATGATTGTTATTGTACTATTTTCTGTAGCAGTATGACTGCGCAACTCGAGAAAGAGTGTTCAACTTGTGAAGGTAAGCAACACCATTACAATACACAATAACTAGTATGCTGTTTTGGTCAGTTATAACAATTATGCTTATCTAAGGCTAAGCAGGTTACATCTTTAAGAAAATGTATCTGTAAACTCCTGCTGGGCTGCAAAATCTTTTTCTTATTTTTGCCGGTCCACAGGTGTGAAAAGGTTGAAGACCACTGGTCTAGAGTTCAAATATGAGTAGTATTTTAGGAGTACAATATTGAGAAATCCAATTTGTGATGGATAAGTTGAGAATAGGAAAACATTTGGAGATAACAACATAGGAAATAATAAATTTAAATAGGGCGAATCACTTGCAATTAAAATCATTAGGTCAAATTGCGGTTTACTTTGCAATAATAATTGGATAAAATCGTTTATAACAATAACGCTAAAACTGCTATGAATAGCTTTTTTTTTCCTTCTTGCGAATGAGAAAATCAACGTTGGCAACAGTCCCCACAGCACCCTCATCCTAGCCCTCCCCCTCAAAAGAATCCGAATTTAGGTCTCTATTTGCGGTGGATAAGTTGAGAAATAGGAAAACATTTGGAGATAACATAAATTTGTAATTTCCTATATAATAATTCTTATAAACTCATTGTAATTGAATATTACAAAAAGGTAAAAGTTGAATTCAAGACTTTTAAAATGCAAGTATGAGCTGATAGGAAAAACAATATTAATGTTTATATCAATGATCTCACATGTCTTGGATATAATCAGAATATGCTAACAAGAACAATTAGAAAATTTTACACTAATTTAAATAAAATTACAAATGATGTACCAAAAGCATGGATAATCTATATGTCTCTAGAATTGAAAAAAAGTAAATAGCATATGTGTTGTCACAGAGTTAGCTTTAGATCACCCCCATCACTAAACAATATTAAATAATTCAAAAGATAAAATGCCAGCAGAGCATACCCCTCAAGTTGTTTCCAAAATTACATGTAGTGCCCCGTCTTGTAGTTCTGTATTATGGTGAATCTCAGGTGAATAGATTTAAGTGGAACACAGAGTACATATACTTATACAACTGAGCAAAACAGAATAATGAATATAAATTGATTTTCCTTTATCACAAGTTCACTATGAGTCATACTTTCAGTTACCACTAATGTGTGGACAATTTGTGCCAAGAGAGACAATAGGAAAATCAATCAACAAAGAGGCTTCATGCATTTCATTGTCAAAAAAATGAAATATTTACATGCTGCATTTACATATTACTCTTCATTTACATACTAAATTACATTCATATGTAGTCATAATTTTCAACTTCCAAATTAATACTTCTGCCAATGATCTGCCAAAAGCATGCTTAGTGCATTATAAAAATCTTGAATTTCAACTTTTAACTTTTTGTAATACTCAATTACAATGAGTTTATAAGAATTACATTAATTAACAAAAAGAGAATTAAATATTTAGAATCCCTGCACCAAAAAACTTTAAGACTTGCATATTTGTGTGACATTGATGATAAAGACATGGAATGAATAGCTCCTCTTATGTTTATTGACTTTAATATCATTTTGTAGTTCAAAAAATTAAGATACCTTTGGATATACAGATCCAATAATTTAATTCCTCGATCTTTGTCTTTCTTTTCTATGGTCCAAATTATAAATGACACTTGTTTTAATTGTTGATGAGATTTTATAATTTGTGTTTCCATTATAATTTTTATAATTTTGTCTTAGTGGGCCATCAACATACCTAAAATAGGGTATTTGTGTTCGAAGACAATAGCTTTGGAATAATTGTATTTTCAATTTTAGTGAGGAACTAAGCTGCAAACCATGCCACTAAAAAAAAGTCCCATCAGCCATCCATTCTATAATATTTTTCATTTGCTATTGCTATGATGTCTCTGTTAACCCATTTCAGGACATCCATAATGAATTATTTTTTTTGTAAATCATAATTAATACTTTGCAATAATTCACCTATATTTTCAATGAATTTACTTCATGGTACAGAACTGAACAGTTCTTTAACATCTAGTGAAACAATTTTATTATTAGTGTTCACTTTTATGTTCTTAATTTTATCTATGAAATTATTGTGTATTCTCTAAATCCTAATTCATATTTCAACCAGGTAGCAATAGTTTGGGTCTTTTATAAAAATATAAACCTCCAAGGTCTATTATAAGCCTTAATAGAAAACTATCTTTGTGCAGTTTGATATTGGAAAAATTCTCAGTACAATCGTGACTAAATGGGCACATCTTAAAATAATCAACCTTTGGAATCACTTTTCCATTGTTTTTCCTCAATATTGATGTTATAAATTTATCATTCATGTATATATCACTGTAATTTCTGTGAATTTTAGATTGATTTGCAGATTTAATTTTGTTCTATAGTCCTCTTTATTCATTAGAATGAGCCAAAGAATGAGCCAATTATCTTTGTCTTTAACGCATATAACATCTTTATCATTAAATATATATATATATATATATTCTCACACCAAAGATTATTGTGGGAGTTTGAAAGCAAACTCAAAATGTTTGCAGTTTTCTCTATTAGTCTATCTTTCTGCAGGTCGCTCTCAAACTTGGTTTTAATATCTCTATAACCTCCATTTTGGGATTCCTCCATGCACCCTTTACAAATTTAGAGCCATTACTTAGAATATCTCTGGAATTTGGTGATTGGATAAATTTATCCAATTATCTTTTTTGTCAATGAATTCTAATATCTGCCTAGATTGTTGGCCAAGAATAGCAATTTTCTGTCATATTCATCCTTCAATTTTGATACAATCCATTTACATTTTAAATTAATTTCCTCTGATACTGTATAATTCTGTAATATTAATTTTTGCCTGTGTGTGTTGGCTTTAATTGATCTGTGCACCCCTTAAATAATCAATCTTAATAAAGCTTCTTTCAATTTAAGTAATATTTTCTCATGTTGAAAAATTACTTTATCAATGTGAACGTGACAACAGATAAGAAACACTTTTAATTGTAGATATTTTTGGAACAAAGTACATTTTTATTTTCTTGCTAAGTTACTACAATACTTAAAAATTGATTTATATTAACCAAGCAGATCCATTAAAATATTTTTGCATATCAAATAAAACAGATTTAAATTTGTTAAATATTAAAATATTTATCAAGTGGAACTTAAAAGCTTGGAGTACTAAAGAAGTAATAATGCTATAATTATGATATTTTATATATCCAAAACATGCTAGCATTAATAAAAGCTAAGTTTAAATTACAAAGCTACATTTTTTTTACGAATGCCTAGAACATTTTACTTGAATATTAATGTAATTAACAACCTAAACTTCAATAATAACTTGGTAATCATAAAATTATAAAACTTGATGTATTGTAATTTTGATATACAGTATATCTTTTATTCCCCTCTTTCCTAACCACTCTGATTAAGTTAAAATTTTTATTATTTGTTTCCATAAATGAAGGATGATGCATATGGGGCTTTATTTCCCTCAAAAAATTAAAAAATCACTTCACATTGCTTCAAAGAATAAAGATAGTAACCATACTAATTACACCATGCATAAGAGAATCACGTGAGTATATTCTGTACATAATAAAATGATAATTTAATTTATGAAAAATGAATCAACCAAATGATAAGAGAAAAGCAAATCCATTTTTATAAAAATAAATATGCAATTACTTTTAATATTATTTTTTGTTATAAATATATACATTATCTGCATTTTATAATTTTATTGTAATTTTTAAATTAAGTTGCTAAAAAGTGACTGTGCCAGTATATTTTTATATGTTTATGTTGGAAATTTCTGTATTTCACCTACAGTAAATAAAGCCTTGTTAATAAAACATAAGCTATTATTTGCTAATTTATACTATCCATTAAGGGGACATAGAACAAAATAATAAGTTCAGGGGTTATAAAATTAAACTAGAGGTTGAAAAAATATTACTTTCATATTTATTTATTATAATTACATTCTTAATTTATTTATCATAATAAATTTTGAATTACATATATTACAATAAAACTTTCTTGGTAATTAAAAATAAAATAATAACAATTTCCATCATCCATAGGTATTATTATTCAGACAACATATAGATGAGAAAGGTTTCGTATAAATCAAAATATTTAATAAATACTAGTAATCAAATGGAAAAAAAAATACAGATGAGATGCATTTAGAAGGAGTATGAAACTTTTTTTTTTTAACTTGACGATGATAACATACATGTAGCAGTCAGCAGTAAAAATATAATGATTCCAACTCCAATGAATGCTCTAGAACTGAGTTTTGCAATGACTATACAAATTAATCTGTTAGTCACAAATTCATCGATATGTAGAAAATGCTGGTCCATTTTTTGTTTGGTTGATATTTTGAAATGTTGTCTTAAATTAATTTCTTTAGGAACAAAGTTTTCTTGCTGATATAACTTTAATACTATGTCTAATTATAGCTCTCCAACATATAATATTCCTTGCAATAGCTTCCCAATAAAAACAAACAATATTGCACTTTTTTAAAAGATACTTGTGAGTTTTCCTGTAAATCAAGATAGCAGTCCATATTTTTAACAAATATGCAGTTTCAAGGGTTTACCATCTCCTGAAGATGTGTTAGTTATTAAATTTAAAAAAAAAAATAACAATAAATCAATTGTTAAATTTTAAAAAAGTAATAAATTCCAATAAATTTCATTAAAAATCTTTATTACAATTTTTTTTTACTTATATTACAATGTGAAAGCAATGAGACGCTCTTAACATTGTTGCCCTCTGATTGAATTTAGCATGTTTCTTTTGTCAAAAGGTTTTTTGGTAAATTGTCATCATGATCAAAATTTGGGATTTTCCTGTCACAGAACATGATGCAGTGGAGTATTTCCGAAGATACGAGATCCTGCTCTCTGGAAAAGTGTACGTTAATGATCACAATATGAAACTTTACATTCAAACACCACTGTAATGGCATCTCTTCATAAAATAATGTGGTTTTATGGCTCTAATATTCCATTTCTGACTCCACTCAGATTTATTTACTTCTGGAGTAGAGATGTAACATTGACTGAATGGGGAAATGAATCAACTGAATTTATGTAACCACACTGGCATATGTTGGAAGTATTACCTAAGGAAACCTACAAATCTAGCCTTTTATCTTGACTCATGCAAAATCACAGGGCTTAACAGAATTGTTGAAATCATTTAAACTTTTTTACCAATTGTAAAAATCAAAAAGGAAAAATACTTCCACATATAGAGGTTATTCGGGAATGCCAAGAAACCAATGAGAAATTTATTGTAACTGTTCCAGATAGAACAGAGGCTGTCTATTCTTATGGACACAATAAAATAAAATGTTGCTGACAGATATAAAATTTATTAGGATTGTTAAAAGGGATATCAAAGGCAAGCAGGATTTGAGCATTTCCAAGTCGATCACCATACAATTTTCATGCTCTCATTGCCAAATGCTTAAGATTTTCCCATACATAAATGTTTGGGTTGAAAAGATAGATGGATTCATTCTATCTTTTCACAAAGACTTTATTTTGTGTTTGGAAAGTGATAGTATTCATTTATAGTTAAAATCTACAAAGCCCATGTGCATTAGCTTAATGGCTAATTATTAATATTACAGTTTATACAACATAGTGCTATATAAAATAAATATCTTATTTACATACAATTTTGTTGATCCAGCTATAAATACACATATGCAAAACATTGAAAGACTTTGGGGATGCCAAATCATAAAATAAAAACACCAGGGAACTGCGTGACATCACTCAATTACTATTACTAAAATTTATGTGGCATAGACTGCAAAAAAAAAAAAAAAACAAGATAGATTTGTGGTGATTTTGGAGACCATTAGGGATTGCACACTGCTAACATGAATAAAGTGTAAATATTGTATTTATATGTATATTTATTATTCAATTTTCTTTTAATAAGTTAATACACACACACACACACAAAATGTAAATATTGTAATTAATATTTCCACAATGATAATAAAAAAATTAAAATTTATATATTAAATATGTTTCCTAGCAGTTATTTTTTTGCAAATATTTTTTGTGGGTTCCAAAACTGTATATCTGTCAAAAATAAGGGTTGCCATCTTGGTTTACAGTTTAAAAGCTCACAAATACCATTTAAAATGTCTTTGAGATATTCTTTATAGCATAGACAAGGCCTACCTTTCCCATAAAACTATATTCAAATTCATTGTAAAGCACCTTTGAGGAAATCTTGGATTGTTCATTGGTTTTACATGTCCAATGGAATAAAGATGTGATTTTATAATAGTGGACTTTGTAATATTATATCCAGCAAGTTGAAGAACATATTGTTTTTTTTTTTTTTTGAACTTATCGTTGTATTTTTTATGCTTTATGGAGAATTATTAAATGAAACTTTTCTACTGCCTTTATATTGCATCAATAGGATATCCAAATCTCACTTCCATAAAATAAAGAGTTCTATATATGGCCTGTATAAGCTAGTTGACCTGTGGTAATTATTTCCCTGTGATGGAATACCATAAAAGCCTAGCAACACATTTTCTGTGCTGTGCCATCTAAGTTCACATTTCTATTTATAAAAATATTAAAGTATTTAAATTGATTTATATTCTTGAGTTGCAAACATAGTTGTTAAATTTTTTTTTCCATCACTGGTTGATAAAGAACCTGAGATTTTTAAAAATATTAATTAATAAATTAAAATCTTCATACATTGCATGCAAAACCTTAAGTACATTCTGTTAAACATTCTTTGAACTGGAAAATATAGCACATTTATCAGAATATTTATAAATCTACAATGCAAGAAAATGAAGATTCTTGTTTTCACTTTTAATCGATTCAAATTAAAAATTCAATCACCAAAATTCTTTCATATCCTGATCATTGCTTCATTATGTTGTCTATATACAGTTACAAAGGCAACAGTCATAAATTTTGAAAACAAGTATGCATATTTGTTTAACACTAGTTTTCATTTCAAATACCTTAGATTTTACAATTGTGGTAATAATGTTTCCTCCCATTCCATCATAATAAGTTATATAATATAAATAAATTTTGGTAGACAACCAAATAATTCCAAACCAGGTCATAAACCTGTTTGATTAGCTGAATCAAATGCTTTGACCAAATGAAGCAATATATAAAACACTTCGGCCTGGTGACAAAACCCATGCCTATAGCACACCTTGATTCTCTATAAACATTCATTTATGACTATCAATCTATTCAACAAAATGCTTGAAAGTATTTTACTGCAATGAATAATAATGATATTCCATAATAATGACTGCAATTTTATCTCTTCTCCTTACTTTGAAAAAGTAGAATATTAAAAGCATCCTTAAGACCAAATAGAATATCTTCATGATTCTATCAAAAACATTCCAATATTTTTGAAGCTAACTAACATATTACCATCATATTTTAAAACTTTTCTATTTCATCAGAACCAGCAGACTTTCCAATTTTAAGATTATAAATAGCTGTTTTGATTTTGATAAACTGGATATCTTTATCCAAATCTAAAGTAGATAAAATGGAGTTACAATTAAAATTCATCACCCCAACTCTTATTTCATTCTTCAAAAGATGATCAAAATGCTTTCACCTGTTTAAAATATCATTGTCATTATATAAAAGAATTCCTTTGCAGGATTTAATAGGATTGTTATATCATTTCTCAGGCTCACATGTTGCTTTCGGCACATCCAAAAAAAAAAAAAAAAAGATATTGAATATTAGTGATCAGTGAATGACTGAATTTTCTTAGCAGTTTTATTCACTAATCATTTTTAAGATTTGTCAGTAATTCAATTTCTGCCTGAACATCTCTTATTTATTCTCTATAATTATTATTAACTTTCACATTTGGTTTATTATTCAGTCAAGCAGAAAATTATATATTTCCTTGAAATCAAATTTTTAATCAGATTACTGCCAAAAAACCAGTCATAATATTCTTTTTAGTGAACTCAAAAAGAGATTTACTTTACCTAAGAGAATTCCTTTCTTCACTAATATGACAATCTAGGATGTCCAAAATACCAGTGTTAGGGTTTAATAGCTCTCAAAATTTAATACATACTTTTAAAGAATGAAAATTAATTTTCTTGTGAATATGATTGGAATAAGATTTATTTTTAAATGCGTTTGTCATTTTAATCTTGGAATGTACTAATCTATAATCTGTCCAAAAATCTTTGCTTGTAAATGTTCACATAGTATAAAGTCCTCTTGCATTTTTGATCTCTAACAATAATGTAATTTATTAAATGCCAGTCTTTTGGGCATGGAAAGAATCCTTTTCCTTAATAGCAGTTTTTCTGCCAAAACAAAGTGTTTGGATGGTCAATTTATGTGTTGTGCTAAATTCAATAACAAGATCATTTGAATTTATAGTTCCATTATTATTATTTATAACAACTTTTGGTTAAAGTGCTTTAAAGAAAAAAATCAATATTTTGTTTCTGTTGTATAATACTACCTAGCAAAAAATAAAAGTTTTCTTTCTCTCGGAATTCTCTGAATACAAAGCTAGAGCATAGACACTAATAAATCAAGCACTTGTACTATTGTATGCGGCATGTTTTAGCAGCATTAGTTATTTTATTGATATGAGCAATTACAATAGACAATATTTAATAAGACTTTAATATTAGAATATAAGTATAATTTACTTGAGTTTAAATGTAATTCAGAGGATTTGAAGACAAAACTTTCAAGCTCCCTTCAGCTAGCCACTCTATCTCATACAACCAATACACATGACCACACGCATGTAAAAAAAGATAAATGATGCCCAATGTACATATTTCGTGTTGAACCAGCGCTCATCTCCCACACACACATACTCAATGCTCAGTTTATATTAAGGCAGTAAATTTTCAAACATTTAATTAATCGACAGGCTTCAACCTACTCTAACCTCCAACTTTCTTCAGCCATTTATACCACCATTGAAAATCTGAAGATGGATCACTGAAATACACAAAATCATAGACAATACATTCTTCTTTCACTAACTGATCTGTTCTTTAAAAAAAAAAAAAAACCTGTATCAATCAAACCGTTTTATTAATTTATCTTCCCCTGGACAAAAAGTTTCATTAGGGACAGGATATTGATTTCAACTCTTGACAGTCCCTTAATCACCAGTGGAAACTCCATTCTAGTGTTGAAGACTTTTACTACTATCAAATATCTGCTGTTTTGCTATTATTTCGGATATTATTATTATTTCTATTGCTGTAATGATTAATCCGTTAGGCATGATAACATAACTATATTGTGTAAGACAATCATTTTTAGATAGTATTTTCTAGTCCAATCCAATTCCGCGATAGACAGAGAGATTCCTAAAATAGGGCTGACTAAATAAAGAATCTTCGCCAGCTAATGCTTCTACATCAAATCCAGTTCCAAATTAATTCATTGCGGATTGCATTGCCTCAAGCAAAGATTTCAAGAAAGAATTGACAGTCTACGAAGTCTTCTTCTCCCATGAGTTTCTTAATCATTGAGAGCTTGAGTTAAAAAAAAAGGAATGCAGAAATTGGAGTCAACCTATCCTACAAAGCAGCAAAAGCTCTTCGTCGAGGACTATTTATTTATTATTCATAGATGACTTTCATATGCGAAAGTTATTCCACTATCGGACCTATCCAGCCCGACGGCCTAATTACAGCCCTTAACGTAATAATTGCTTATAAATAATTAACTTCTGGTGTTGAATGTCGATTAAGTTAAGTTTTAAAATTTATATATATATTTAAAAATATATGCATACGCATCTAAAATGCACATACTTTTTTACTAATAGATGTTAAAGTAAAATACCAGCTAAAACAATCCTAAAATAAATACTACAAGTTGATTATGTTTTGTTTTTTTTTAAGTGAAGAATTGTCAGCTTAAAGACAAACAAAGGTTTGTTTTACTAATTACATTGCAAGCAATCTATTTAAAACACTGCTTGAAGCAGTTAACAATAAAGTTCAAATATCAACAGATATTTGACTTGTTAATTATATACTTATTTTTATATTAACTTACAGATGTAACTTGTCCATCTCGCTATATAGGACCTGAATTTTTAATTTTTTTCAAAAAGAGGATTTTTTCCCTCAGCTAGCTGGCCTATTCTCAAGTCAGTCAACCTTTCAATATTGGTCAGTAAATGAGCATTAAACTATTCTTAATTAGAAAGTAGAAGAATGGAAAATATCCAAACCTTCTTCACTCTGCAAACTGAAACGCTGTTAAATACTGCCAACCTTTCCAGCTCTTCTATGAAAGGTTGTTAAGAGACCTTTGCCATGCAGATTACTTTTTTAAAATGCTGTTTTATATCTTTATGACATCAGATAGCTGGCTATTAAAGGTTTAACAAACAACAAAAACTCATTTAATACTTGTGTATAATAGTTTTGTTTTGTAGTTAATGGAAAAAGAATTGCATAAAAACAAAACCTAGATAATATAACATTTGAAATACAGGCATTCTTATACCTGGAACTTAATTGTAAATATAGGGGATTTGAACTCAGACTTTTAAGCAATTTTCAACTATCCACACTATCTCATACTAATGATACACATGACCACACACATGTAGAAAAGATAAATAATTATCTATATCCGGATTTCGTGCTGAACCAGCCAGCCCTCATCATTTGGTCCAGATTATTATCTCTCACACACATATATAATTACTACTCAATATATATTAAGATAGCAAATCGTTATACTTTAATGGACAGGCTTCAATCTACTCCAACCTCCAACTCTTCAGCCATCCATACCATTGAAAATCTAATGATAGAATGCCCAATCCCATGCTGATGCTAATATTGTTGTTATGCCCATGTTGACCTCAAATCACTCTGACCCCTCATGTATAGGACAGTATCCATTTAAATACAAAGAAGAGGGATGGGCAGAATACAGGCTTAATGTGTAAGATTTGAAATACAGGCACTTATACAGTACATACAACAAAAAATATGTATAAATTATATTACAATATAGGAAGTAAGACTCATATAAAAGTATAATCTAGCAGAAAAAAACTTTGCTGTTTATAATAATCTCATTGTCATAATCGAAATTTCTATCAAAAAACAATATTTAATTCAGCATAAATTAGATTCAGTATATGTATCTATAAATAATAAATACAAAAACTCTGTCAGAAAATGAAAATTATTCTTAACGTATAAATCGCTATAAACAGAGCAGCCAAAATTAAAAAAGCATCAATGACAAAGAACAATTTTCCAAGCTGTTTATTACGATTTATACGGGAAGAATAATTATATGCATCAGTGAGAATTTCACCACAAGTAAATTTTTTTAACTATTTAGCACCTGATTTGTAAAAATAGTATAATGGACAACAAAAGAATAGTGACCCTGTATAGAATTAGTCTATTTTTTTCTTAATAAATATTGTTAAAAAAATATATAAAAATAAAAAAAATATATATTGTCAACTCCAGGAAAGAAAAAGGAGGGTTTACAAAAATTCATTTTGCCTAAGACTAGCTATTTACATTTAAACAGTACTTACAGTAAGTATATCCAAGAAATCTTCTTCATTAAGACATTTCTGAAACATAAAACCATCTAAATGTTACATGCATGATTAAACATTAATTACAAATAAATTATTAAGCAAACAAATGAAAGAAAAAAAACATAGAAAATAGCTAGCTCTTTATACACATCTAATTATTTATAAATGAAAGGTTGTAATACAAATATATGTAATTGAATAACTAAAATGCTTTGCATCTTACTAACGTAGACTATAAAAAAAGTTAATGATATAGTTCTAAAGATGATATTCTAAAATAAATATGTGGTGATAAATAATCCTAAGATATTACCAATAAATGAACAAAAAAAAAAAATTGTTCCAATACCATAAAGTCTAGAATATCAGTTTACCTTCCGCAAAAATGTTAAAATATATATATAATTTCCAACCAGACATTCACAGTAAAATATAGTAATTAATATTTCTCACTGCTATCAAGGCACCCTTCACACCTTTTAATAGCAAGAATATATATATAATATTGATGTTAATAGCGATTAGCAACTTTAAAGTTTGCTTGAAATGAGTATGCTCATTTTAAAAGTATTTAAGAATATTAGTATAATGATAGAGTGACAAACTTAAAAAAGATTCCTATAGTTGGAATTTTTTTTTTAAACAAAAATATTAAATTAGCAATACTTTCCTTATAGCTAACATTTAGAGTCTTGTAAAAATGTGGTTTAAAATATCTAATTTTTATGATTTAAAAAACTATTAGAGGCAAAATACAGACATATTAAAATGAATGTGTTAGAAATGATATTCAATATTTTAGTATTTATTTTTTTTAAAAGCTTATTCTTATGCTAGGAAATAAACTTTCTTCCCTCGAGATGAGATTGAAATGCTAAATGATCCTTCACAAAACATCTTATAATATTTTTAAAACAAAAAAAAATTGACATAAGGTAGAAAAATTTATAAGTATTATCTTTTTTAATCAATATATATATATATATTGAAGTTGTAAATCTGTAGAACATATTTAGCTTCACTGCCTGATGACATTACAGACCTTTAAAGTAGGGTTTGAACTAATTTATATATGTTTATTTGGTCATCCAGGAATGTTAGGCACACATATACATGTAACTTCCACCCTGTTTATTCAAAAATGGTTATGTTTAACCAGTTGTGTTATTACTTTAACTTAAGTATATTTTATTTCCAAGCTTGTAAATTCCCTTCACTTAGATAATTGTGTATGCCATATATGTATTACAGATACGAAAATAAATATGATTAATGTAAAGCTAAAGCAATGCCAGAAAGTTCTAGAAAGTATTATTACAATTTAAAAATGTCATTCTCATTTAACTATTTCAAGTCAAACTAACAAAAATCATATTCTTAAAGTTATTTGCAATTTTAGGAAATACATTTAAATAATGCTTTCTGGAATATATTTGTTTAAATCTTCCAATTTTGCCAAATTTCAAGTATAGAAGGAGTAAAAGTTCTAGGCACATGCAAAATGAGGTCAGATCACTCAATCATCTTGCATTTTATGGGAAAGTAAAAACAAAATGTATTCCGAGTAGATGGAATATTCATCTCCTAGATCTTAGATCGCCTTTGTCCTGCCTTTCCGCCATGCCATCGCTACTAGAGAATTGTTCTGTTTAAATGTGAAAGAACAATTGGAAGATGCCTACCATTATTTTGTTAATATTGTGCCTTGCTGACTGTGTTTTTGTGTCTAAACTTTGTATACGTTATTCTAAATGGCCGCCATAATATTTGAAAGGTAATCTCTTTTGCCGAAGAATGAACTCTTAATATTCCTCAATTCTTTCCTAAATTCTAATTATATTCATAATGTATTCTTTTATTTATCTGGTAACAGGCTATAAGCATAGTTATCGTTATTGTTAAATTTATGATTTTCTCTCTAAAGTTTTAAAAATCTCATTCTATAAAATGCTAGCACAAAATTATGTATTTTAAATCTATCATTAGCTTTTAAAGTTTCACACTTTAGTTATCTTATTTTCATGTGGCAAAACTTATTTTAAATATGTATTTATTGAATTAATTTTAGTATGCTAATGTTTCAATCTAGCGAACTTATATCTTTTCAACCACTTTTCCAATATTTTTTGGGAATAGTTAAATGTAAAATTTCTTATTGAATGCAGTTCGCTCGATTGAATATTTTGGAATATATGCTTAATGGCAGATTGTTCAAAACATCATATTATGGGATAAGATAAACCTTTGTTGTTGATGCTGTTGATTTAAATGCATTTTATGATCTCTAATAAATCTGTTTATTAATCTATTTTAATAATTATTTATTGCTTTCACACCATTGAGCGTTAACTTGCTTATAGTATATTATCGTTTGCGAATACTTGAGGCTTGTTAAATAGGAAAAATAATATTTTCCCTCTTTTATATTTGACATCCTAATTTGCTAAGATTATACATACATTGCTGAGCGGGTTAATATTTTGTCACGGCATCACGCGTGATATTGTTACTTTATTTAAGCTTAAATTAATGCATTAGTCAGTTAAGACTTAAGCTATATTCGCGTTGCTTACTTATGATAGCATTATTCAAGAATTTGTATTTTGCTTTATCATACTTATTCCTCTGGAAGTCCCAGATTTTCTTTATGTAACTTGTCTAAGAATGAGGATTGGTAGCACCGACCTCAGGTCAAACATTAGATTGTTAAGGGTCTGCATTGGTTAATGTCGGCAAACATACCATGGAAACCTTACCACTTGTCTCTTTGAATACTGCCTTGTTATAAATACAAGCGGATTCTTATATGAGATAAAGCCTTTCAGTTCAAAGGCGGACATGTATTCCATTTCTAACGCTATCATTTTAGTCAGCACTGCGAGTTCTCTTTCTTATGTGTAGTTCCATATTATCTATAAGACATGACGCAGTGATGTTTGTAAACCATTCATTTAATAATTATTAGAATATTTTTAGGATTGTCACAGTAAGGCTTATTTAAGCTAACCACAGGCCCAGATGCACTCATGAACGATAAGTTGTTTAACTGTCATATCAAGAATAAACCTCTCTTTGGAGGTGAATTTATAAATATGTTTTTATCATTATTTTAAGGTAATGATCATAGTGTTAATTACACTAATATATTGTTATTTGAAGCTCATTAGCATACTAAGCCATTTGCCTATGTACAAATTATTGACCAACTTAAATCTGTGGTATGTTTCTGATGTAAATTAAAATTGTTTATGTTCATTAAATTATTATATGTTAATAATTACTCATGCATTGTGTCTTACTGAATCTCACTTATTGAATCTCATTTAATCTTTATAATAGTGTTAATAATATTTAGAAGTTATAACTGATTATTTTAAATGGACATTCATCTCCGGGTTATTCTATCCTTGTTCATTCTGGATGAATAATATATATAATTCATGTTTCTTTTTGCAATGCTAGCTGTCTGCAATTCATTTAAATTTATAGATTTCCCCTTCACATAAGGTATTTGACTGAGCCAAGATTTGATATTCTTTATTTATATTAATTACTCTGTAGATCTCATGTTTCTCCGCTGTATTTGCGGGACCGGAATGAATAAAATTTCATCTATTATCATCAAAAGTGTTGTTCATAATGTTATAGTTTTAGAGAAGAGCAAATAGGGCAGAATCCATGATTGCTCCTGACCTGTGTATCTCTGGCATGAGTGGATTTAGGGTACTTTTGTTTAGATTCTAACTGGTACAATATATATATATATAATATATATATATATATATATATATTGTATAAATCAATAATAAAGATCTATTAAAAAGTAGAGAATAATATTTTTAAATAAATACACATTGTTTTTAATGTTTTTTTTTTTGGCTTTTATCAATGAAGCCACTATCTCAACTCTACCACATCACTATCTACAGCAAAGAAACTCAGAATATTCTACCACATCCCTGCATGCATACTGCAAATAATCCCATTTCATCTGGCAAGCTAGAGTCAACAAAAATCCAAATCTGAATGCCACATTGATATTCCTCCACTATACCTTACCTTGCAAGATAAGGACTGACCTCTATTTACCTTTAACATTTTCTGGGTGACAAACCATAGCATTAAATTATATACAAACAATATGCATTTTCTTTTCTGTCTAAATTCAGATTGAGTAACTAGTTAATAAAGCACAATGGTCAAATAATGTAATGTGACTATCATATGAATAATCTAATGCAAATTGTAAAGTTAAAGCTAGTCAAGTAAATGATTATGTTGCCCTAAATCTTTTGTGTATTTGGTATCACATGACTTCCCGAGCAAAGTGATCATATGACTTTGCTATTTATTACAGACTAATGATATTTGCCTGCCAGTCTTTCAACATTATTTGATGTTTTGCAACATTAAAAAAATATTAAAAAAAGAAAGAGGGGAGCATATTTTGAGGTAACAATTATAAAAAGAAATATTAAAATGATACAATCATTTCACATTATTATTGTCATTCAGTGTTTAACAATAATACAGGTGTTTACTTTTTGAAGACAAATTAAATAAAGCAAAAGAGGAATAAAGTAATTTAAACATAATAAAATAAAACATTTTTAAAGGAAGTAATTGACTCATATAATATCAATAGGTAATGAGGTGCTATATTACATATATAGATTTGTATGTGCATATGTGTGTATAATTATGATTTTCATTTCTATGTTATAAAAATTATATTTTAATGATTATTTAAATATATTTTAGTTAATTTTTAAAACTATTCAGAGTAATTTAAATTAATGACAAATGTAATAGCAATGTTAATTAATATTTTAATTTGATAAAGCACTGAAAACAAGTTTGTTAATGTGATATTCACACTAATTATTTCCAAAAATAAATAAGTAAAAAAAAACATGCTTGAGAAATGGATAATCTATATTTTTAAAAAATTGAAAAAAATGTCTGCAATTAGAAGGTAAAAAAATAAAGTGGTATAACTAAAATCTTTAATGTGAATTTTACTTTGATGGCAGAATTTCTACCTAGATCTGTAAACAAATCTTATTAGAATGCCTCCATAATGAATTAAAATAAAATACAAAAAATTCTTATCCTCTACAATAACTTAATGGAATTACTTGCAAAGCAATTAGCAACAGAAAATGTTTTGAATGTAGTTCAAATATTTCATCAGGATTAAAAGAATTTGTAGTCAACAACCAGGAAATATAAGAGCTCTAAAGTAAATAATTCAGGAATATTTCGATTAATAACTATAAGATTATCTCAATTAACATTAAACTTTTTGTTAAAGACATCTCTATGGTGCATAAATTCCAATAATTTAATTTGTATAAATTTTAATATAAACTCTTAAATTCAATAATTTTTGAGGTATGAAAATATATTTGAGTTACTTATGCATTTTAAAGTGCTTTATAGTTATTATTATAATTTAATTTTAAACATATAAATGTTCAAACATTTATAAAGAAAAGGTAAATATGTCATTTTAAAAATTGGCTTTATTGATGCTGAGCATGCTTTACTTATATTTACATTTTGTTTTGATAATAATATAAAATTTTAATGAGAATTCATTTATTATTAATAATTAAAAGAGTAAATTCTTTACCATTCAAACAAATAAATTATTAAGGGTTTAAAAAAACATATAGAAACAATTTTATGTAAATCCTATAGATTTAATATTCAAAATTGTTATCCTTTTTATCTTGTTTATAATTAGTTGCCTAATGTGTTTCTATTTTCTGGCTAAGAAAAATGTTTATTCATATCTTAGATTATGAGTGCTATGAATATGGCTTGTCTGATCAAAAGTGCCCTCAGCTACTGTTATTAAAATAAAGATACAGAATAAATCTTTTCCTTAGCCAATGTTAAAAATGTTTTGGGCAAATAATTATAAATCCTATAAATGTGAATTTGCGTTGATGCACTTAAGGCAATATTGAATAAATTATATGAGAACACTAGTGCATGAATATGTTAAATTTGAATGATTATTGGAAATTTATTTTGTACATGTTATATAAAAAATGGTATATATTTATAATAACTTATTATCATCTTCTTCCAAGTAATAGTATAACTAAATCAATTTAAGTTCATATATTTAGCTATTGTTAATTATGAAGATGTGGAGTTTAGGATATGCATGTAAATAATATTTATTGTAACTATACAAAAGTATTTTTATAAATATTCTGTAAGTTCAGCTATTAATTTACAAATTAAGAAGATCGTGAAAGATTTCTTAGCTAAATATTAGGACGATCCAGTGTATTAAAAAAAAAAAACCTATCAGAAGTTTTATAAGTAAGGAGACTTTGTTCCTAATTTATATCTATTTTTATTTTATACATATAATTAATTAGGTGAAAGTGAGACTCTATAATAGTGTATATTTAAAATCAAAGGATAATTTTATTGACTTTAAAATATACTCAAATTAAAACAATTAATAATGAATAATCTCAGGGAATTAATAATAAATTAATCAGTCATGTGACTAAAGATTTTATGTAAAATGAGTGATATTCATAATAAATCATACAGATACAAATTTATTAATAAGAAGAATTATTCATATTTTATTTGAAACTGTTAACAAACTAGTACACAAAATAAAATTAATAAAATTTAACAGCTTAGATTATTTTACAAAGTTTCTTTTGTGAAAACTGCTGCAAACATCCACAAATAAATGTTATGCATAAAGGTTATCTTAATATTCTGAAGATAAAAGAAAAATTTACAATGACTGAAACAAACAGAAGGATTGTGTAAGTTTCCTCAATATTTACACTATATTTAAAATTGATGATCCTTTGATTTATTCCCACAAACTAGAATATTAATAATACATCTACTAGCTATCTTCTCATTCACTCATTTATATATTGAGAATGCATGTGCACATAAATATATAAAATTATATAGAAAAATTTTATATTACCTGGACAAGTAATTGATATCTCCAAAAGTTCTATAAAATTAAATTAAAAAATATGCATGCATCATATTTATATGCAAAAAATATATTAACTCTTCATTTATTTATTTTTTTGAAAGCTTCATCTGAAAGTTCATGTGAGAAAGTTTTTTGTATTAGAATCTTCATGATCAATGAAGTATATCATGAATGAAGATTGAAACTTGCCTTAGACAATTATTTCCTCAACCTTGACTAATTGTCCTTGCTTTTTAGAAAGATGATACAATCTTCTAACACATTCTAACTTGGTCTGTTTGTAGAGAAGTAAACAACTCTTTCCTCAAATTAAGATGTGACAATAATATAATGGTTTATTTCCAAAGAACAGCTTTCTTTCCTCCTGAAAGTTTCTCTTGTTTTTAAAATAAAGTTTATCAACACAATTTATAATCAAGATTCTTACAAAATGGTCACAACTAATTTTCTAAATGCATATGACACTTGATCTAAGTAGGTAAACATTAGAAAGGGCCAGATATTCAACGATTTTCTTGTTAACGATTTCAGTAATGCATTTTGGTGTTTGAATACCATTGAAGATGGGTATGTAAACCAACTAATGTTCATGGCAGCTAGTTCAAACTGCAAGTGATTTCTTCTCTTTTATTTTATTAACATATTTCTTTATTACATTTTCATATAGTTATTGCTATATAAATTCTAGAATAAGCAAGGTTGTGCTATTTAATTATTCTTTTATTTTAGAACTTTTTTGGAGATTAATAAAAATATAAACCGTTTAACTTTACATGAAATTTAGCACAGTGGACCCTTAAATATAAATTATTTTATTTACTAATTTCAATTATATTCATACATACAATTATTGTAAATTATTTTATTGATTAAGTTTTAAATTATAGTTAAGCTTTTCTTTCTTTAGCATTTATTTTAAAATTGAGGATGTTTTAAAGCAAACATTTCCAGGTAAAATATAAATTAATTACATTATATGCAACAAATAAAAATAAATGCACAAGACAACTTCACACAAAACAAAATAATTAATGAAACATAAATATTATTTAAAAATATATATATTGATTCATAACTTAGAAATAGACATATTGCTATATTATACAACAGAAATATTATTAATGATACTTGTAATGATGCTTCCTTGCAGTGGTGAAGTTGAACACTGTCAGCTTTTTATGGCTTGCTTCTGTAAAAAAATTGATATTTTTGCAATTTAATATTTGGCCCGAATCTCATAGTTTTAGAGATTTATTCATTAATATATTTACAGTACTTTATTTTTTAGCAATTTTCTCTGCATGACAGCTGCAATTTGGGTACAATATTGATTTGTTTGCCTTTTCTAGTTAGTGTGCAGACATTAAGAAAAAATCCTCCATTTTGTTTCCACCTTTTGAAAAAGAAATTTGTGCCATCTTACAAAAGTTTTTTTTTTTGGTACAAAAAAGTAAATTTTTAAATTTTACTTGAACACTATACAATATGATAGGTAAATAATAAATTTTTTTTATTATACTTTTATTTCATTTTATAAATATTTCACACAATAAAATAATCTAAAATTGTACAAATAATTAGTGACAATTATTTTATGGATGTCTTTTTTTATCATCAAATATTGCAATATCTTACAGTATTTATTTATTTCATAAATGTAAATACTTTAAAGTGTTAGAATTTCTATTACATATCTATAATTTAGTAATCAAATATTTTATCAATCTAAATAAAAATGTTTATATATAATTTAATAGGTCAAATATTTTACTGATCTAATAATTTAGTAAGTGAAATATTTCAATGACCTCCATTTTTATATACATATTTTGAAATATTACAATATTTTTTTAAAAAATTATTTCAACTTGTTAGAATTTCAATTATATATTTATTTTACCAATCCCCAATTTATGTATACATCTTAAAATGTTACAATATTTTGACCTGAATTTAAAAATATCAGAATTTTAACTATAAAACTAGCATGTAGAATATATAATTTTCAGTATGTTAAAAAAATTCCATTTTTGAAAACAAATCTTGTGAAATTCATGCATAGTGATAGAGTTAACAGCAATGTAGATGTTACATTATTCCAAATATAAAATTATATTATGTGTATATTGTTCTGTCTTGAATATATAAAGAAAGCAGATTTGTAATTAATTCTTGCTTAGTTTTACTGCTATGATGATAAGCATGTTTGAAGATATGCATTCCTGCTTTATGCTGATTAATGATATTTGTGCTCCTTATTTATATATATTTTAACATTCTGTATATTACAGTGATCAAGGCATAGGATGGTTAGTTCATTGTTTCTCAATATATATAAAAATGTTTATGGGTGTATATTTAGAAACCAGTTACAGGAATATTAATTAAAAGTATATATATTGTATGTATATGACTCATTTCAAACATACAGATATATTTAATTTAAAAAAAATTTTTTTCTTTTATATATATAGATTTATATGTGTATTTATTATATATAATTTATAAATACTTAATAAATAAGCAGTTGTAAAGAGAGAAGGTAATAATATTTAATATTGATTTATTATATTTTATTAAATAAGGTGTTAATTATTTAACATTAATTCTTATTAAATAAAGCAAATCAGAAAGAAAGTGTAAAATAAGGTGATCAAGATTAGGAGATAAAAAAAATGTACACGTGCAAAAGAGTGTGAAAGAATGAAAACGTCTGTATAAACACAAAAAACGCTTTTACACCTATTTCTAGTGACTATGGATTGCCAGCTTTATTGTTTGTTATCTGTATCTAAGATTATTTTTGGAAAGGAGGTGCTTTGATGTAATAAAAGGTGATTATTAATTTTCTTGTAAAATCGCGATAGAACATCAAACTTGTGAAGCTTTTGATTTTTGTTTGTCTCAAGATAACAGGATTTGCAGCTAGCCTTTTTTTTTGGTTAAAATTTGAAATAAAAACCAAGTGAAATAATATTGAAGGAGGCAGTTCAATTTTTGTTTGGAGGAGAGTGATCTAACAATATGTAGTTTTAAAAGGAAAGTCAATCATTAATATTACTATGGTCAGTTTTTTTTTTAATGTTATTAGGAAGAGATGTAACGATCAGTTTATTCATTATTATTAGACAGAGATTTGGTGATTGAGTTCGTGAAAACTAAAAGGAAATGGACAGTTTTCATTTTTTATTTTTAAGAGTGAGAGCGATTAATTTTTTTTTTTACTCTTTAAAAAAAATTGAGAAGAAAAAAATGACTCTTGTTTTAAAGTCAGTATAGACGAAGATGTGCGTATATATAAGTAATTCCCAGCAAAATTAAGATAAAGAAGGAAAAAATTGGAACAAAATTGAATTTCTTGGAAGAAGTTATTAACAGTTCTATGAAATGATATTAATATATTTTGCTGTGTATAATACAATGAATTTGCATTGCTAAAACCACCTCTTCTGCTTCTTGAAATTCCTATCATGGGTTAGCTCACTAATCTGTCTATGGACTCATATACCAATCGAATAGTAGCCAACAAAATGATCAAGTTTAAAGCCAACCACACAAGCTATTTGAAATGCTTCTTTTCTGGCTCCTGGTCCATTATAGGCTCATTACCTTTAGATGGAGGGAGAAGGGGAAGGAAGAGGAAAAGAAAATTGTATAAAGGCCTTATAGCTAGGTTTGATTAAGCTATCAACCAAATTTTTGTTAAAATTTTCCTCATAGTCATCTAGAGTGTCTACAACAATTCTGTTTGAAATGGAAGAGACAAGCAAATCCACCAGTTCATACTTATCTAAAAGTACTTGTAATAACTCTTTTTGAGAAAATTAGAAGAAAGCCAGTCAACGAATTCAGCGTTATCAAAAGTATCAACAATAAATAATTTTAAAGTTGTGGAAACAGCAAGTCAGTTAATTCATGTTTATTAGAAGGTATCAACAAGAACTTTCTTTTTTTTAAATGGAGCAAAGACAAGCAGTCTGAAAATTCAAACTTGGGACATTTATAAGAAGTGAAAGTAATTGGGTAACTATGAACTTTCTTTAACAGATCTTTTATTATTGCTTATTAAAAGTAAACCTTAATTTATTGGTCAAAGCATTATTTTTTTTCTTTTGATACAGAAACATTAGGGGCTTGTTTATCGATAGTTATTCTCAATATCACATAACATAACACAAACACAGTTTAAATCTTTAAACTTAAATTTTCATTATTTTTTATTACTATTTTTTATATTATATATTGTAATATTGAAATGTTTTTTTTTATTGTTCTTCATTTGTTATGATAATGAGCAACCTATAAATATATGCATTTATAATGTTTTTTTTTTTATCTTGTTGCATATTAAAATTGATATAATGTATTTTATTTTCTTTTGCTAAAAGGTTGCAAGAATATTTTTTTATATATGTAATTTATGTATTAATCTCTAATATAGGGGTATACATTTTAAACATATATGTTAACATTACCGAATGTGTGCATGTGTAACTGCTTATACAAACACGTCAAAAGAATAGGTTATACATAATTAGTTTAAATATGAGAAATTATAAAGCAAGGCTTACATATGAATGGAAGTGAAATAAAACACAGGTTACATATGAAATTTATTTTTATGATATAATAAGTTAGGAAAGTCTTAAGTAAGCATTCCATGAAATATATTTTTTTAAATGTCATTTTAAGCCAGCTTATTTTAAAATTATCCAAAATGACGAACTTGTATATAAAATTTTGTATTAGTTCTATATTGAATTAATGTAATAATAAGCCATTTATCTAATTAGTAAATTTGATTTTAAAGAAAGAAAGAAGAATAGTATTAATAAAATATAATTATATATCTTAATTGGTTTCCGAGTTCTTATTAAAAATATTGTTGTATTTTTCTTGTCTTGATTTTATTGTTTTAATATCATCATCACCATCTCGCAGATATTAAGAATCATCATTCTAAATATAGCAACACTAGCAAATATTAAGTAAGTCTCGCAAAATGTTAAGTAAGCTACAATGTTGATTCACATTTGAGTAATTAAGGATTAAGCTTGATAATAACAAAATTTTAATAATTATAGTTCAACAATAGAAAGCTAAAATTATGTTGTGTCCATAAATTTTGATCATCTTCATCAAAGATGGATATCGTATTATTGATTAAAACAACTTTTAAACATGG
The DNA here is from genome assembly GCA_028023455.1 of Epiperipatus broadwayi. Classification (NCBI taxonomy): domain Eukaryota; kingdom Metazoa; phylum Onychophora; class Udeonychophora; order Euonychophora; family Peripatidae; genus Epiperipatus; species Epiperipatus broadwayi. The sequence continues at coordinate 1,069,179 of JAQFVV010000056.1, read as the reverse complement.
TACTGTACATGAGTTATGATCGCCATCATCATTAATAAATTATAATCATTAAATCTAATGTTTAACATAATTAATCTATTTAGTAAATAAGGATTTATAGAAAGTTGAATATCATGCATAGAGATTCGTGATGATCAGTCATCATCACTAGTATTATTAAATCCTGGTTTTAACTATAAAAGTATTTTAGTAAATAAACATAAACTCATATAAATGCTAGTGAATGCAATAATTAAATCCCATTTTGACAAGGGATGATTTTAGAAAGTGCTTATGAGTTTATAAAGATAAATTTATTGTTGTGAGTTCAGTATAAAGCTATGGCTGGTATCATCATCACTATTATTAGCATTATTATTATTATTATTATGATATTATTACCATCATCATTATTATCATCATCATTATTACCTTTATATTGTGATAAATAATCTAGTTAAATGGCCATCACGATGCTTGTTTAGAAGCCATTAATAGGATTATACTTGTCTGTTCATCAATATACGTAAAATGAGCTAGCAATGTCTATAAGAGTTTTGATCTATAATATAAATTTTGGTAATATTGGGATCTTGTAATTTTATTGATATAGATAAAATATAAGAGTGTCATTTTTTTTTCATTAGTCATCCAAGTCATGTGTGATAAAAATGTACTGGAATGAGTTTGAACTCAGTACACTCTAAACAGATATTTATCTAGATTTAAAACAATCTAGTGGCGCTAGTAGGAAAACACATGGACTTAGCTAAACTGAATAGAAGTGATCCCATCCCTTTTCCAACTTATTAACTTTATATAATATGTTTTATAAGTTGTCATGAATAGCACCAGTGTGTGCATATGACCATGAATGATCTTATATAGTTGGAAAGAAGAATAGGAAGGATTCTTTGTTAAAAGAACCTAGTATTGGAGATAAGCATAATGCACTCCAGGAATCTTACAGTGGGTAATTTTATTCAGGTGCTATATTTAATATTATTTTATTTGATGACAATGGTCAGTATGTTTTAATTGTTGAAATGACTTCCCCAATATCTAAATATTCTAAATCTTTAATGATAATAGTTTTAATTTTCATTGTTGTTATTTTATATGGAGAAATGAGATAATTTATTTATTTCATTATTAGCGTAACAGAGTTAATGTTTAGGATAGTTGCAAACGGGCTATAATGTTATTTTTAATTAATTAAAAAAAATAGACATCCAAATAGCGCATGATATGCATATATTCTTATTTATATGTTAGCGTCATCCTTATTTAATTATAAATTGTATTTTAGCTAACACAGTGAATTCATTTCTCATTTAATTTACTCGGTTACAAATAATGAACCGCTATAGCATATCATATATCCTATTTAGTGTTTAGTTATTGAATTATAGCAACTATCATTTTATCACTCATCAATATATAGATTGTAATCAGTTATAAAAGTAACAGTCTTTTAACAGCCTTTTTTTATCATTCATCATTACAATATTATTCATACTGTTACAAAGGCGCAGATTATAAATGTATATTATAATAATTAATAATTCCGTCTATCCATATCAATCTATATTTATTATTTCTGTTACAATATATATCAGTGGTATTTCAATTTTCCACTAGAATCTATTCAAATTTTAAATATATTCCATTAAGCCACAATGCAATATAACAATTAAAAAAAAAGGAGTCTTTCCTACAAATTATAGCTTTTACAAATTTAAAAAAAAAAAAACTTCAATCTTTCAAAATCAAGGAAAAGTAAATATTGAAGAATTATTTATGCAGGTCACAAAATTGATCTTCATTTTGTTTCTTTACTACCTGTTAATAATTTATAAATAAAAAATTATTTGAGAAACTGGAAAAGAGAAAAGAATCACTATTAACTAAGAAATAAAATTCACAAGATGCTTACAAAATAAATAGTTTTCTTCCAAATTCTTTATCTTCACTAATCTATGCACTTAATTTTAAGAATGAAAATATTTCAATATAAATAAGACTTTCGATTACAAAACAATAAACAACAGACATTCATTCAAACAGAAGAATGAATCAAACAATAGCATTGTTTTCGTTAACCTGTACCAAATTGACGATGATTATTCGTCTCATGATTTAGTTAATACATGGATAAGATAATAAATTGACCTTATTAAGATGGAATAAGGTTTTCTGTCAATAAATGTATTTTTTATTTGATAGATTCAATAAAAATATTAACTAATTATTAGTTATATAGATCTCAATCTGCGACATGTGTACATGTATATAAGTAAAAGTACAGTAAAGATAAATGCATAAAATATAAACAAAGATATTAATTTGTGAGATTATACTATATCTTCCAAGAAAGGAAACTGTACAAACAAAATATCACAAAACTTTCAAAACAAGAAATTAGTGTGACATTGGGGATATATATCCTTGTATTTAATTTTTAACCATTTTACAAGCTAAAATGTGCATGAACCACTTTTCATGGCATGTACTAACATCTTGAATTGATAGTGCCGTTTTTCTGTTATTGAAAAAAAATAATCAAGTATATAATATACAAGTACACTATGCTTAGTGCTGGATATTTATGCAAAGATTCCTCATAATGACCATCATCAAACTGTACCCTTTATTTTGATTTACAATCAATTATTAAAAAGAGAAAAGCTTTTAACCTTTTTCACATATACCTTAAATGTTTGTATAATAGCCAAACAATGTAGTATTTGACTATAGAGAGAAATCTCAAACCTCAACACAAAATAAGAACTTTATAAAAATAAGAATGACCATCTTATCTTTATAAAATACCTATCTTGTGTTGAGGTTTGAGAGTTCCCTTTATAGTTAAAATCTACAATTATTCTACAAACGTTTAAGGCTCATGTGAAAAAAGATTAAAAACCTTTCTCTTTCTAATTAACGACTTACTGTGTACCTAATAAATAATGAGAACATTACATTAGTTTCTATATTTCCATTAAAAAGATCTTAAATGTTAACTCTTAAAGCACAAGATTTCACATAAGTTAATTTGTGAAAAGAAATAGTGGATTAAATGTGAAGAGAGTATTCACAATCTCAAATCAAGATGCTTCAGATTGGCTTATAAAAATAAGAATTTAGGTTAAAGATAAGATCGCCATTCTTATATTTATAATGTACCCATCTTGTGTTGGAGTTTGAAAGTTCCTTCTATAGTCAAAAACTACATTATTTGGCTATTATACAAACACTTAAGGCACAAGTGAAAAAGATTAAAAGTCTTTCCATTTTTAATTACAGACTTACTATGCACTTAATAAATAATCAGAAAGTTAAATCAGTTATTAGCTATAATAATCTTTAAAAACAATTTCAAAATTTTTTGATGCAATTTTTAAAATTGGTATGATACTATAAGACTGATGATGTCACAGGATAGTTGATTTACTAAAGCTATGTCATCTAAAAGCAAAATAGTGACATTTATGCTGAAAATATACAGTAATGAACATTTATTATATACAATATAATACACAATACTAAAGTACTGTATACAATATGATAAATGTATAATGCAGTACTTTTATTTCATTTTCATCCACTGTTCTTTCAACACAATTGGTACTTCATTAGTGACATATCCAAAGTAAAGATTTTCATCATTAATAGATGCAAAAACAACAACAAAAATGTATTTTTCACTCAGTATAATAAATAATCAAAATTATATGTTGATGATATACAACAACCAAATGTATAAAATTAAATTTTAAAATGTGTACTTATTCACTTTTATGGACTTAAATTCTTGTAAACAGAACTTTGCTTGTGGCAAAAATTATGATCATCTTAATTATTGTGATTATTGTTTTGGAAAAAAAAAAGATTTCATAGATTATGCAACTAATATCAACTTTATATGATCCAAGTTATTAAATACTGTATACGTTAAAAATATCATTTACTTACTTAATTTTAAATCAGAATATTGTAATTTGTATCAGATTCATCCAGACCAAAGGCAACAATATCATGAATGTACAGTATGGAAAAATTGCAAAATTCATTCAGCATAAAGCTAAAAATTAATTTTAATCATATATAGCATACTAGAGCTGTACTAATTAATTTTAAATTGTGTACAGTAGTTAAAGTATTCAGTCAATTAATTTTGAATTAAAACTTTTCAATCAAATTAATACTGCTATTATCATAAATCTAAAACATTTTCAATAAAAAAAGGTGAGATGATTTATGCAATTAATAGTCAACTTTATATGATCAAAAGTTACTAAATCTAAGTTCAAAATAAAACTTTACTTGCTCAATTTTAAAATCATCTTATAATTCATTTCAGATATCCAAGACAATGGCAGACATCATCACAAAAGTAAAAAAAAAAGTATAGTACTGGAAAAAAAAAGTAAATTTGATTCAGCATAAAAATAAATTTTGGTCATTTACTTTAAAAATTTAATTTTAAATTGTGTATAGTATAAATAGTAACTAAAATATTCAGTCAATCAATTCTGGATTAAAATTGTTATGAATTTCAATCAAATGAAAATTATTATTGTAAATGTATTTTCAGAATTAAAAAATATGAGCATGACTTCATGCTTCATGCAATTAATAATAAATTCTGTATGATAAAAACACAATATAAATAATTTGAAGATTTACACCTTTAATTTTTATTTAAATACCTCACATCTCCGCTGTTGCAACATATTGCACTAATCAAAAAATTACTAAGCCATTTCAAGAAAATAGCTACTGCATTTAATAAAATGTGACATCTCACAACAAAAAATTGATATAACTAGCATATTTATATGTAAAATGCTGTTTATTTAGATCTGCATAGTACATATTTGTAATAAATTGATAGCAATAGTGCATGTCTGAAGTTTGTTTTCTTTCCATATGATTATATATATATATATATATATATAGTACACATTGTTAAAAAAAACATATAACATACAAGCATAGAATGCATTAGATACAGATACTTATTTTTTAATATGTTAAAATTTTTATTTAATTTTTTTTTGAAGTTAACTGCAATTAAATTTTGGTAATGTATATATAGTACTGTAATTTAGCTATTCTTGCATTAAGATAAATAACAGATTTATTGGTCAATTAAATAAGTTATTATTAAATATTGTTTTCTTAATTCTAAATAATTTCACATAAATAATATATTACACTTTTTTTTTTTTAAAAAAACCTTCATATTTGGAATTTTTTTCAGTGCAATGAAAAAACATTATGTGGAATAATACATAAAGTGCAACTTTGGGTTTATTTTCTATTTCTTGGTCCATTTTGCTATATCTTAAAACAAACGTTTTTTCCCTAGTAATATTATTATTATTATTTTACAGGTTTTGGTTTTACAAGTTTCTAGCTATATATGTTTTCAATTGAAATCATGACAGCAACTAAACACATTACTTCTTCAACCTATAGATCAAGGAATCATTGCAACTTTCAAGATGTACTACCTTCAACATATAATGCTCCATCTTGTCAACACTCTGAATAAGAATGAAGGTAAGAGAACTCCACAATTCTGAAAGGACATCAATATAAAAACAGTTGTTGATTTTAGGCAATGTTATGGATGAAGGTCACTAAAATATGTTTTAAATTTACATAGAAGTCTATCTGCAACTCATTATAAGCACCCAAGCTAAAAATGAATTCATCTTAATCATAAGAAAAACCATACTTGATCTAACCATATCTCCAAAACTTTTTTACAGCAGTGCTGCAAGAAGTATTTTGTGAATTAAAATGGGAACCATGAAAGCAGAATTTATAGAAGCTGATAATGACATCAGAGCTTTTGTAATCACATATGGAAGAATTAAGTAATGAGGAACTAATGCAACATGATGAAGAAAAGAAAAACAATGAAAAAAAAAAGATAATCATCAAGCCTGTAGAGAAGAATCTGAACATCCATAAATTGAAGGAATTTATTTCTTATCAAAAGGCTATGAACATAATTTAGAATGAATTTCATTCTGAGTTATAATGTAGCAACAAATTTAAAAATGTATTATTTAGTCAAATAATCAGATCTTATAAGATATTAGAGGATAGAAAAAAATATAAAAATTAGATCAACCATCCATTTTAAACTTTTTCTCCAGAGATCCTCAGCCATCAGCATCTGCAGTATCTCTTCCTCCTAAAAAATCCCAAGATCATCAAATGATTTAGAAAAAAACAATGAATGAGAAACTGATAAAATGATTCAGAAAACTGAATAATGATGATTGATGAATGAATCATAGAAAAGAATAAATTTGAGTGTTTTTTTCTTCTTATGTAGATTTAAGCTGCACTGTCATACATACATACATATTGTAAATGCATACCTGAATAATACACACATAGCACAGCTAAACATTAAGGGTTTTTTTTAAAATTACTATATATACTAAGTTAAGTTATTTGTTAATACAATATTACAACTTATTATCCCCATAAAATGTTATAAATATTTGCCTTTTGTACAATATTCTGCTTTACTATGAGTGTTGGAGAACTAACTGTCATCACTAAGTGAGGTAGAGGTGTAATATAATTTTATTTGTTTTCTACATGCCTACTAGAATTGGGAAAGGGTGGGGGGGGAGTTAAAAAATGAAGTTTGAAAAGGTTTTTTTAAATTAAAATTATGATCATATATATTTTAACATTGTGGGCACTAGCTATTCCAATATTACAAGCTCCTTAAGTTTAAATTTAGATTTAATTAATAGACAAATAATACTTAATTTCCAATATGTTTTTTTAAAATAATAATGGGTAGTTCATTTAATTTAATGTTTTTTATTACCAAAATACATGAAAATTCTAGATAATTTTAGAGTTGTAAAAAAGAAAGAAAAATATAAAATAAATAATTTCTTTTATTCTTTCTCTTTAATAATTTTAACTATTTACCAGTCTTAATTTTAATTTTTGAAAATGTATTAAGAAAATTTTTCTCTTCAGTAAATTACTTCATAAATTTTAATTCTAACTTTAAGGGAGATAAATGAAGTTTGAAAAGAAAGAAGAAAAAAAATTTTTGTTAAATTTTGTTTTAAATAATTAGATTTTTTTTCTTTTTTCTTTATCTCTTTCCAAAGGAAAAAGCAGTATTTTCAAAATAAGCCTAATTAATCTCATTATCTGGTTTTTGTTTTGGAAAAAAAAGTGATTAAAGAGAAATTTTTAAATTATGAATGGAATTTTTTTAAATTATTAAAAAAAAGGAGAGAAATATCTAAACAATGTTTCTTTTTTTTTGTAAAAATAGTCCTAATTGGTCAGTGGTTAAATGTTGTAATGTAGTAGATCATATTGTGTTGCCTTAAAACAGGGTTTTCCAAAATTAGGAGTGTACGAGGTAAGAAAACCTGTATCTTGTAAGAGATAATCTGTCTAGATCCAGATGCTGAAGAAGACAATAGGAAAAAAGAAGTTCCTGACACAGCTGCTAAAGAAGAAAGAAGCAGAAGTCTGTTTTAAGCTGTTGCAGAGAACAGCATAAGAAGTTTTAACTAAACTGTTAGCACACTATGAGTTTAGTTATAAAATTTTTTCTATAATGAAAACTCATGTATTAAATTTAGCTAAGAAATAACCCCATCTTCCTCTATGTTACTTGCTTCACTACAATAAAATGTAGAGAAGAAAAATGTCCTTGAAGTAATTTGCAACTTCACCTTATCCTCAACCAAGAGCACGAGTCTCTCTATGTGTGAGCATCACCTGGAAATTTATTGAAAAGTAAATGGATAAATTCTGGCTGTTTGTTAACCTGAAAATACTGCATACAAAAAAGAGATCAATTAACCATGTACATTGTGTAAAAACCCTTAAAAAGAACTTGCCTGAAAAAACTGAAATTATAAATGCCAAAAAATCTCCAAAGAAATTTAAAAACATAGTTGAAGATATTTTCTTTTATTTGCAAATTGTATTTGTATTTATAATTAAACAACATTTTTTATAAAAGTAATAATTGATCATTTTGAATAATTTGTATTAATTTAATATTTTCTTATGAAACATGTTATTTAAAAATCCATTTGAATTTCCAATAAGTGTGACTTGATTTCAATAAATCCTAGTGTTCTAAAGATTTTTTAATTATATTGATTTATCTCTTGTTCACAATTTCAGTTGATAGAGTTCTTGCTGACTGAACTATATTAGTGCATAATGGTTACTTATGTGGATGTAGGGGTTACATTAGTGTTTGGACAACCTGATGATAATCCTGAATGACATAAAGATATCATCTTTAAAGTCCATGCACTACATTTTATATTATTTGTTTTTCTTATTATAAATTTAGTTTATAATTGGCCAGTATACTAATAGTGGTCAGAGCATTAATAACAATCAGCATGGTTTAGTATGTCAGTATTATTCTTTTATCATGAATAATGGATGCACTTACATAAATACATCCAGAGTTTTGTATTGTATTTTTACTCTAAGTTTGACAGTGATCATATAACTAGCCTGTCAATAGTGGGCTTCTTTCAAATCCAGTCACAATGGGTGACTGGTTGATTTTTTGATATTGTTTTTATGATTCTTTTTATTGATTGTATAATGTAGATGATTAATGATTATTATTCTGTAATTCTGGAGATACACCTTATGATTTTGTTCATGCTGGCATTCTGCTCTTATTCCATACCTATTCACCCTGTACTCATTATATTTGATGATAAATAAAATGGGGATGATGATGGTTTTCCATTTCTCCAAATTAACCCCCAAATTTCTGCACCAGTATAATATATATTATAAACATAAAATTATATATTAATTATTTCTAAATGTTTTATTTTTTCCAAAATATAATGGAAGTACACAATATTTTAGACTACTCACAGTAAAAATAGTTAACACCTGTTTTATTTTTTATTTCTAAAAGTATAAATTTTGATTTCTTAAAATATTTTTTATAAAAATATACTGAAAAATAGACTAATAATGTATTAAAAAGCTACACATGCTTATAATAAATGGGTTACAGTTGAAAACTATACATATTAAATAATTGCCAATAAAAAAGTCAACCCATTTTATTAGCTCACATATAACTGATAATGATTTAAATGCTAGGTATTAAACCTGAGTTTTTTCAGAGTTTGGCTCACATGAGGCTAAATGTTATTAACACTTCACAAAATCTGCATCAAAATAATTTAGTCTAAACGTTTTGCACTGACAATGAATATAGATACAGAAATAATTGTAAATTTTTATATATGCAAGTTTAATATTGATTAAGTGATTACTTTAAATATATTTCTTATTTATTATATTTATATTAATATATACAAAGATCAAATATTATATGCCAACACTAAAATCTGCTAAAATTATTATTATTTTTTTAAAAAGTCACTTATTTATTAAAGAGAAATAGAGATAAATTAAATGTAAGAAAAAAAAACTTCTTTACCAAATAAATTATTCAAGGAAATAGACATGTTTTCTACAATTTCTCTACAACAAAAATTGCGACCTTAATATATATTTTCAATTCAGTGAACCGAACAATATTATAAAAAAACAGTGAGGAGAATGTAATATAATTTCAATATCTGACTGTATAAAAAAGATTGTTTTTGGGAATATATATCAATATAGAAATTCAATGCTAATCATTACTTAATATTCATATAAAGGAATTAAATAACAGTAATTGATTTATTGCACTAAACTGAACTAAGTAAAAGAAGAAAAAAATACATATACAGGGAATGCATGAGCTAAGTTTCTACATAAGAATGCATACAATGGATTTTTCTATCATAAATTTAACTGATGTCAAAAGCTCGTTTATTATACAATAGATGCATTTGGAAATAATCTTTCCAGGCCTTTGATTTAGAATAGGGGTAGGTAACTTTTTCAACTAATAGTCTAATTTCAATTTTTCTATTTTAAAGAGAGCCATAATTTTTTTTTGTAAATTAAAAATAAAGTAAATATCATTATTATTTATTTATTTTTACTATTATATATTATAAACATAAATTCATAAAATATAAATCATAATCAATAATAAAACACATAAAAATAATCTGATAAACAATTTAATGTGACATTTGCCATTACATATTTTTTGATAAAGAATTTATATCCAGTTTGAATAGAGTATTAGTGATGTGCAAAATGTTTTCCAAATTTTTGTCAATTATTTGAGATCTTTGCTTTGATTTTATGAACTTCATTTTTGAAAAAAAAAAAAAAATGAAATCCTAACTAACAATATTATTTTATCTGTATAGTCAATCAAGTTTGGAAATGCTTGAGAATCCAGATAATTCCATAAATTTCATTTTTAAATTTCTTTTCTCTTGAAGTTCTATACTGTCAATCTAGTATTTTTCAAAAATTTTATTTATGTTGGATATCATGAAAGGGTCTGAAAAGGTTTCAAAATAAATATTTTTGCTTTCAAAATCAGTGAACCTTTTTTTTTGTAATTTATTATGCACTTTTATTAAAATATGGATGTAAAGATAATCTTTGACTTTTGTACCTAATTGGTTCCTGGAATGTACACAAAAGTTAAAATGTATGAAAGTAAAGCGATATATATAGATATAAAAAAAAAAACATCAAAAAGTATTTTTAAAATATTTATTTTTTAGTGAGATGTAGTTGCATATACATAAATAACACTTTATTGAATAGTATCTTGTGTTTTCTTTATAAATTTATCAAGAGATAACTGAATTGTGATCTTCTTTTTCATTTCTTGATAAAAGTTTCATAACAAACTGTGATACTGCTCTTCATACAAAATAAATTGTATGAAAGTCGAGGATTGCCTGTATTTTTGTTTTCGATAATTATTATTAAAAATAAAGATAAATGTTGGGAAATTGATGAAATTAATGTTATTTATCTAAATAAAAAAAATT